>JAHZNC010006804.1:0-16753 GCA_027744095.1 Zhuqinia jingwanae | reverse complement strand
CAAGACAATACTTCGGGAAATCGCCCCAAATCTCGATGAGGAACAACTGCAAGCTGTAGTAAACCCATGCGATACGCATCTGGGCAAAAATATCTTAGATTAATTATGTACATATCTTGGCAAAAAGGTTGCCAGTATTCAATGAAAATATTTAAGGAAGTTTTTTAAATACTATTCAGTGTTTAAGTTAGAATAAAATTTCCAGTTTTTATTCTACGAGAGAGGGCAAAATTGAGAAATGGATGTATGTATTTTTGATTGTATATTGTTGATGCAAGAAAGGATTGCCAGGAAATGGAGTAGTTTTTAGTGATAAATACGTAATTGCCCATGAAGGATTAATTATTGTTAAAATTTATAAGACAAGAAAGTTGAAAATAAAGGTAAAAAAATCATTTAAATATTTTTCTTTACATATGGACATATGGATCTGGTAGGAAAGAACAAAGATTGGAATTGCATACATGCTTCTATTTTTAAGCAGAAAAACAGAAAAAATACCCTTTTACCGAAACTACAAGCTCTGAAGTCATCTTCTTAGAATGGAAGCGTACATGATTTCTCAGATAAACGTTAGGTACCTAATAATGTCAATGAAATTGTATTACGTACGTTAATACATACTTTATAACCTATTTATACGATACAAAATCATGAGAAACTTTAAAAAATATTTGTGTTAACTGAAATATGGATAATGTACACTGTACACATGTATGTATTTGTATTCATTAACTTAGCACACAGTGACATAATATTTGACAGACTTCAGGCCGGACCTGAAGGAGAAATAATACAAATTTGTTCTTACTACTACTGCTGTAAAAAGTATTTACGTACCTGTACGTCTTTAGCCTTGTTTGTCAGTCTTCTGGTCAGTGCTATATACCTTTACAATGGCTGCAATACGTATCTATGAATTTACACACGGGTACACGATAACAATTTAAAAAACATATTACACACCAAGAAACGTGACAAAAGAGGTTATTGGTCAGTGGTACTCTACCCTTCATTTATTCTGTCTGCATCAGCATACGACGTGCTTAATTGTTTTGCTTATTAATTTTTTTTAAATAACACATCACAGAAATTAAGACTGTCAACTCTCCTACTTTTTTGTATCAATTACAAAAAAATTAATAATATTTTAAATTCATTTTTTTCTGCGAAATGGACAATTTATCAGCCTTGGAAATACAGGAAGTTGAGCAGTTGGGACTTGCCTATAATTGCGCCAATACAGAAAACACTGACGTCTGCGATGTCATCGCCTTTTTTAAAACAATTCTTGATGAATATATATCACAAACTTGTTACAACTGCGTTCAGGAATCGGCTCAACAAAAAGAAATCAAGTCAGATCTACGGCTCCAAGAAATGAGATTATTTCAATTTAAAACAAACAATTTCTTGATGAAAGTTAAGCTGGCAAAACAAGAAAAGAAAGAGAGCAGCCTAAATGTTGAGAAATTTCATTTGGAATGTGAACTGGATAAGATCAAGCGAGACATATCTGAGTTGAAGAACAAGTTGCAAGATGTGAATAATTGTGCAGAAATGGCTGATGGCGACAATGAAAATTTGGATATTCGACCATCCTTGTAAAAAGTCCGCTACCCTTTAATGATTAGTTTCCGTGAAAAAGCTACATGCTTTCATTCGTGTTGCACAACGTAACATGCGAACGATCAACACAACTAATTTAAAAGTTAGCATATTAATTATGTATTGGAGTTTTTAGAATAGACGAGAATAAAAACAAAAGTGTTGAAATGAATTAAAATCCTTAAAGCAGCATTGTTGATTTTATAATTAAAAAATTTTAATTAAAAAAATTCTAAGTGTTAAGTTTCCAAAACTTGATTTACGTTAAAATTTTGCGTAGTTAGTTAACTACTATATATTGTTATATTTTGAATTCGTTAATATTTAGCACAAAAAGTATGCAATCCATCAGTATAATAAAATTTAAATATTTTGACAAATAATTTACAAAAACATAGTTTTACCAGTCATTATAATTTTATTTCACACTATACTATTTATTTGTTATAGTGTCATATTTATTATGGCGAATCGAGGATGTCCAATGGGCATTGTCAATAACGCTGGAATGTGTAATTATTACGTACTCGGATGAGAGGGAAGGGCTTGGTTGGAATGATAGTTTATCCGATTGCTTTGTAGGTCTGTCCCGACATCCGACCGTATGTCATGCGATTATCTGAAAAATTAAAAAGGAATTCCATTATTCAAACCTATGTCATTAGGGCATCTGAAATCATTCATATACCCCATCCACTGGGGAAGAATCCCCACTGTTAAAAATGCCCATTATTAGAGCTGAAAATTTGTACGGAGGGATAACTTGGTCAGCAGGTTGTGAACATTATGTAGCATCTCATGGAACCACATTGAAAAATCTGGGATATCCACCTTAAGAATTGATCATTGAGCACATAATATAACATGTAAAGTTGCTTTTAAATATTTATTGTAAAATATTTTCTTGGACATTTTTCTGAATTGTTGTTTGTATTGGGATTACATCCTAAAGGTTTTCGTATTTTGTAAAAAATAATGCTAACTGATTTTTTCTTTAAAGAAGGTTTTCTTTACAGTGAAGTATTGTGATGAAATGTTAATTTCATTGCTTTCCCTTGTCCATGCCTCATTCGTAATAAATTATTCTTTTCAATGACCATGCGAGGTATTCTTGGGGTACTGGCCACTCAGGTGCATGTCAGGAAATTTATGTACGAACATATTACCATGTTTAACAAAACGTCTATTATCCTTCTTACACCACATTAGTAACTATATGTTATACCTGATACAAAGCACAGGAAAGCTACGTATTACCAGTTTCTATATTTTACATTTTAATCCGACAATGAATGTTAACACAGTAAACCTTGCATGTCATAATGTCTACATTATTGATAAAAAAAAGGCATAGTAATACAGAGATGAATGAACGTTTATGCATGGCTTATTTTTTCTGGTAAAAACAAGTTTTGTTCTTAAAAAAGTACCTTCTTTAGACTATTATTAAGATTGACTTTTGTTTTATTATCAGCCAGCTTCTTTTCTTGAAGTAGACACAAGTATGACCATAGTGAGGGATTAACTTACCTAAATATGGTTATTTCAAAAGACCCTTGCATCACTTGCATGTACCATAATATTCAATACTACTTTTTTACTTGAACCTCCAAAACATGAGTCACGTATACATTAATATGTATCGAATTATCGGTGCATACGATACACGTGGAAAAAATCTGACAATCTGAAGTCTGTCATATAGGTACTTTAATGTAATTTTTAAATGCCTGCATATATAAGTAAATGCGTACTGCATTGTGGTGCATATACGTCAACTTAAAAATAAAGGCAACCCGTGTAAATGGTTAAGGGATATAGTGAGCTTTCCACTATTTGCAGTTCACATCATTTCCAAGCCTCTGCAAACAAACACATCTCCAGATCTCACTTTAGTAATAACTTTTTTAAAAGCATTTTAACAATTATTTACTCTTTAAATTTTAAAATTTAACAATCAAATTCCATGACAAAAACTTTATTGTGTTACACTTTTCAAGTGATAGTGAATCAAAAACTCTCTTATCTCTTATCCTTTACAATAATAAATACTTGTTTTTGAAGTGAATTATTGATCATATATTCTTGTCTTCCACCATAACAATCATAATGATGGAAGCCCCCCGCAAAAGAATACTCAGAGAGCATCTGCTTCAACAATTTGAACTGGCTCGCCAGGAGCTCCTTCTTAAAGAGCAACATGAACTAACGCGCTGCAAATTAAAAACTGAACTTATGGCAAGATTGGAGTCCCAAAACCGAAAGAACCATTATCAACCAGTTCATGTTCAACCTACAGGATACTACAACCATGTTCCGTCCTTTCCCAAATATCCGGAACCGCTAGTGCCACCACCACCATATCAGCAGCATCTGCCACAACAACAAACTAGAGTATCAGAATTCAGGCCTACTAATGGACTGGCAGAAACGGTTTATGCACCAGCGTATCACCCTTATCATTATGATCGTCAACCACCTCCTCAATCCTATCAAATACCACAGCAGCCGCTGGCGTTAGTTCAAAAACATATACATTCGCGTTCTGCATACGCTGCCCCCTCTCCCGTCTCAATAAGCTACAGGAAAAGTACCAACTCTCCGTTGTCCTCCACCGTTCACGGGATTGATCGTACCAATCACGACTATATGAAGGGGGAATACTTTTGCGTTTGTCGTGCCCAGTTTTCAACAAAGCAGATTTTATTTGAGCATATCAGGGAAATGTGCAAAAATCATGGTGCCATCATTTCCTGCAATTTTTGAATATTGGAATTAAAACATTTTATAAAACTAGGTAACATTTTTATAAAATACATCATTTATTAGTCAACTTAATATTTCATCATTTAAATTAATGATTGATGAACAAAAAATCTTTTTCATTTACAGAACTCCTACTCTACAATGTTGAATGTCAGTGTCGTGCATAGCCAAGTGGAAAGTAATAGGAGCCCAAATGCTTTGCTGAGGAGGAGGAAGCCATTTGCTAGGGAAGGGATAGAGGAATAATGTTTTTAGTATGCAACTTTTATTTTTGTTTTCAATAAAAATCTTTCTATTAGTTTTAGCAAGTTTTACAAGAATATATATATATCTTTTTACTATGCGTGTATCTGGTATCTGGCTGCATTTTATTTATTAGTCCCGAATGCATATTAGGCATATTAATTTAATTACGTATTCTTCTTTGGCAACTAGGTCATTTACGTATTGAATTACAGATATTATCCCTTTCTCTCCTCCTGACAAGCATTTTGTGGTTCTAGGAATTACGAAAAATAATATTGCATACCAAACATTATTTTGCATTACAAAATATTCATATAAAAGTCCTATAAATAGCGTCTTTCTTCTTGTAGTCTAGCAATCTGTTCCAACTTTTCCTACAATGTGGCTGACTGCATCATTTGCGAAACTTGCCCAGGAATGATAATCTAATTGTCTTTATACATAACATATTTCTTAACTGAAGCCTCCTCACTACTTGTTGGGTTCACAACACAAATAAGGATTAAATGGGTTTTGGCTACATATGGCAAATGAGACTATATAAGTTTGCTCCCAATTTTCGTCAAATTTTCTATAAATTTCTACGTGCTGGTTGATTTTCCTTGTTGATAGTAATCGAAGAAAAGTTATGAGATGGAAACAGAAAATTATCAAACGGAAAGTGAAAATAGTGGGGCGTGTGCAGGTACGCTCGAAAATTCCTGTGATATAATCACAAGCTTAATTCAAAACATTTTATTACCAAAATGTGACAACTGTAGCAAATCTGAAGCACTACAATTGGACGTACTAAATTTAAAATTGCAAGTGAACTCTTTTTCCAACATGATACAAGCAACTGAGCAAGAGACTGAAATGCTACAAATGCAAGTCAATTTAAAAACAAGTGAGTTAACCAATCTATTCGAGCAAGGCTTTCAGTTGAAGAATCAAATGGATTTAATTTACCGAGAAAAACTGGAGTTGCATCAAAAATTGGCAAAAGTGGAAACTAACGGTAATGATGATACAAACAGACTTGTCCCATACAAATTACAGTTTTTTTTCAAAAAATGCAAGAGTGATGGTTAACGATGTGTTTTTTTGTGCTGTAGGAGAGTCCTCATCCCAACAAGCCATCGACGCTGGACAGGTTGTCAGTAATTCAACCGTACCACCTTGTTTATCTTACCAAATTGAATCATCCCCATCTGCTTCATCATTGCCAACAGCAGCATCCTCACAAGAAAAGCACGGCTTGGACTTTCAAATCTCATTAATTCCCAGCCACTTCTTTTGTTTGTGTGGCCTGTACTTCACATCAAAGGATGACTGTGTAGATCACCTCCATCAAAGGACTATTATCTACGGTGATGGGATTACCTGCTCAGTTTGTCTGAAAGAGTTTATGTCTTGGACTTGTTTCGATAAACATTTAAAGATGGAACACAAAGACCTCATTCAGGTTTAAATTGTTCTATGGACAAAGGCTAGAGGTTTAGAGAGCATGATGAGTTTATACATTGCATGAAAAAAAAAATTTCAACAAGACACGGACATACATTAAAATCATGCTTTTTTATTTGTTACACAGAAATTACGTTGGAATTATTGCATGCATCAAAAAATCAATTATTAAATGTACAATAACTTATGTTGAATAGGAATGAATGTGTAGTATATTATATGTATCTTGACAAAAACAGTTGAATAAATCAATAATAAATTTTGTCAAGATTTATGTGAAAATAGAGCATCGATAGCGTTTTCAACACCGTAGTAGTTGTCACTACTACGAAGTTTATTCAACAAGTCCAGAGTCTTCCTGGCTTGCTGCTTCCAAAGGCTTATAGCCCCAAGTGGTATTCCTTCAGCCAAATTATTCCATGTGTTCGCTGGATCCCGAATCATTGGCTTGGAATAATTTTTCAGTCCTTTGGCTGCATTCTCATTGTCTGGTACCAAGGTAACATCCAAACGGCTGAAATTTTTCATCGCCTCCAAGAATCTTCGAAAACCGGAAAGCACATCCCTTCCTCGACCGTTTCGATTACTTCGCCTTCCTCTTTGGGTGTGGATTGCAAGCAGCTCAATAATGCACGATCTTGCTGGCACATATCCTGAATTTCCGAATTGAAGTTTGGCATTCCAATATTTGGCTAGCATAACCACATCCAATGTGAAATCATCCTCCACAAGGTCCTGAATTATTTGGACCGTTTTCTCCGCAAAAGAACTGCTACGCAGTTTATTCTCCTCTTGGCTAACTTTCTTGGACTGCATAATGGATCTTTGTTGCTTGTCAGTTACCTCCATCAAAGCCAATCTCGCGGCTACCTCGGCAATGTCTTGTCCACTGTATGGCCTTGTATTTTTAACGTGGTTCTCCGCGCCAAGTAAATCCACCTTGATTTCTCCATAAGACGGAGTCTCATATTTCAACTCAATTGAGAATTTTTTTACTTTTATGCATGACACCTCATACATATCCTCCAAAATATTCTGAAAACTTTCCAACACGTCTTTGAAAGGGGGTTCCGTATCATTGACAAACACCACCAAATCCAGATCCGGGTACACGATTTCCCCATCATCGTTCTCAAAGACGATAGCAGTTCCTTTTCCTACACTGCCAGCTAGTTTTGTACGCGCAATTCTCAGATTGTACCTGTATCCCTCTTGTTTTAATTTCTCGAAAATTGAGTGCGCTGCCTCTTTAGCCTCCTTTACAAACCCTGAATCGGGAGACAACTCGTCCACGAGTTGTTCAGCGTCAAATACCAGTTCGGGGCAATATGGACTCATCTTGTATCTGCAGAAAATTTGTTTTAAAAAACATTCCAATTTCCAATGATAACTGGGACAAAATAATTTTATGGTATTTTGAATATTTTCAGTATTTTTAATAATTTTCACTCACGATGTTTTTCGAACACGATTTCTCGTTTTTTCACTTTCCTTTAGCAGCAAACCAATTACACCAATAGCCAAAATTAAATACTCAATCCCCATTATCCCAAAGTATTCTCGCAAAAACGCCACAAATGGCACTGTTAGTCATACTGCAAAACTTCACGTCTTTTTATGAGTGTAGACTTGTAGGTACATAATATCCGATCAAGTTCTCTTCATTGTATTTAGTATGTTAGCAGTTTCTAAAATCTCTGTGAAACGATTGATGAACTTGTATGAAATTGTATGAAAATACGTTTAAGTTGATGAATCAAATCAATTTTCTTGACGTTTTTTGTCAACCTCATGTGAAAAAGTTACGGAAGCTACATGCGGTCTCATGCATCTTAACTTGTCCACCTACTAAAAGCATCATGCAATTATTGATACCACTTATATTTCATAAGTTTACATGTGAATGATTAATTGTGTTTATAAGTTGCTCTTATTTACTATTACTATTATTATGTGTGTGTATTAAATGCTAAATTGTTAGTACACGTATATTTATGCCACGACATAAACGTTTTTTACTCTTTCGCAATTTCAAAAAAGAATGCATAGATGAGTTCCCTGTAACTGCCCATTGTTTTACTTTATATACAGGGCGTACACATGAAATAAGATCACATTTTGAAAAACATTTCTTTCAAAAAAGCACCAATCGGAAATAATTGAGCAATATACCATTCGAAAGAGGAAAGTCAGGAGTTTTTTTTAAAATTTCGGGTAATTTTTTAATGAATTTTTTCAAAATGTGATCATTTTCAATCGGACACCCATGAAAATGGTCACATTTTGAAAAAAACCATTAAAATAATACATAAACTTAAAAAACTCCTGACTTTCCTTTTTCGAATGGTATATTGCTCACATATTTCCGATTGGTACTTTTCTAAGGAAAAAATTTCAAAATGTGATCATTTTCATGTGTACACCCTGTATTTCAGCACATTTCACCGGTTATGATGATATTATGCCAAACTGGTGAGATATATGTTGTATGTAGTATAGTATAACATTTACTACCAGTGTACTAACCATAACCACATTTGTAAGTAGTAGCGTATTTAGCAAGTCTCCTCCTCTTCATCATCTCCTCTCTTCTGTACTGAAACCTGACGTTCAACGTTGCGTTGCTGCGATCTTTCCTACGCTGCGCTGCTACGCTGTGCAGAATCAAATATACGCTTACATTTTTGCAACAAGTGTTTGGCTTGTTTGCAGTGTATTTTGCACTTGCTGTGCTGATCTTGGTATTGCAAAGTGCATATACAATATACACATACATCATTGCATTTTGCATTGCTTATAGCACACTAGTACATACTGCTAAATTATATTCATATTGTTGTTATATGATATGATTAACTAGATACGATGCCAAATGCCATTGATCTTGTTGATCCCCATCTCTGTTAATTTTGCTACGTTTTGCAAACGTAACTACGTTTGGTCGTCGATGCTAACGTTTTTGTTATTAACGTTGGCCTTGTGGCTTTGTGAGCAATTGAAACATATTTTACATTTAGACAAAAGCAAGCAACTTTGACGGAGTAATTTTTTATGTCTTTTCGGATTTTTGAACGGGCACAGGATTCACGACTTATGGTATTAAATTCAATACAAATGAGATAATTTACTCTCTAAAGCATGATTTCTTTTTAAATCTCTCTTCGTTCATATTAAAATATCAATTGACATAAAATTATTGTGAGTGGATACAAAAATTTAATACCTACATTTTATTAAGCACACACTTTTCTTTACGCAAATTGAATTAATTAAATTATTACTTTCTCTACTCATCATGTCCCCATTTATTTTCAAGTTCATCCCATTTTTGTGAAATTATAAATTGATCATAAATTAAAAATTTCGTTCTTATAATAGGGTTCTTTTAATGCATATACATACATACAGTGCGAATACATTTATGTTATGACTATGCCATTTAAATTAATTACACTTAACAAGAATGTATTTTAAAGGTAGCGTAATTTATAAAGAGAACGCATTTATATCATAATCCTACTTTATGCTATTGGAATATAGTTATATTTTATTTTAGAAAAATAAAGCTGGTCAACCATTTTACATTTAGTTAGACCTAAAAATCAACAACCTTTTACTGACAAATGTTAAATTCATTGGCTAAACAAACAATCAAAGTGAACTAGGATTACAAAAAGCAATTGGCAAACTAGGATTTGTATGAAACAATTCAGACTGAAAAAACAAGGCATATTTACATTAAATTGTATAATATAGTGCAGTTCATGTTATAAACAACTCATAAATATCTCGAAAACATTGTGGAAAGTCAGCATGTCTTGCCGCATACATGTACCCATTTCGTCGATAATAATAATAATGATCAATGATCTTTCTACTGTTTTGGTTTCTTGATTTTTTTCTGCGTCTGTCCTAAATACCGATTAAATATCTCAGCATTGCAATCTTCCAAGGTTTTGGCCCAACTAGGATGCACACTGCCCTCAACCAACATTTCCGTTAAAACTTCCATCGTCTTATACCAATCTAGAACAGCAGATAATCCGGCATTTTATACTTTAAGTCAAATCGTATTCCAAATGAAAATGTATAAAGGGCGGACTATCAAAATATATCAAAATTGAAGTATACTTACAAAATTCATTTTTCAAGCTTTCAGGCAATGCGTTGTTATCAGTTGGATTAGGAGTTGCTGCGTCCTTGTTGGTACCCACTGTTGTTGTCGCTTCAGTTATCCCACTTCCCTGGCATTGACCACTGACCACAATATTCTGTGATGTAGAACCTAGGAGCTCATGTCCAAAAGAATCACTTTGACCTGAAAATAAAATAAGAATGCAAGTTTATGTTTTGATATTATTGGTTAAAACACTCATTAATTTAACGGAATTATTGAATAAAACAACTAAACTTTTGTTAGGTTATATGTGTTATTTTAATTAATGCAGTTACTTTTGATCTGACTACACTGAGCCCTTTTTTCTTCACTACTGATCCTTGGTTCATTATTAGTGTCCAGTTTCTCGGACATCAAATGGGTTTCAGTGCGTTCCTTGGACTCATTAGATCCCTCACCTGTTGGGGGCTTCTGGCCATTCGAAGTCATTGTTCCTTTGCCTTTTATCGATCCAAAATAATTATAGTAAAAACAGAGAATAAAAAATATTCACTAACTAAGAAGCAACACTGTCTAAATATTGGAACTAATTATATACATCCGTGTAGTAAATATGAAGTCTCGACGGCCCCGGAAAATTGTATTTATAGGTATACAAAAACAAAGAAGTTAGTCACAAAATTTTTGTGGCTGATAAGATTAGAAATATGCCACCGTTTTTCACTACGCCATACTTCCGGTTGCTTCTTGCACAAAGGTCACAGCTTTTAAATTGAAATTTAATTTGCATTCATAGTTTATTCCTGAGATTACCTTATTTACCACATGCAATTGATTATGCATGAAAACATGGAAAACAGTATGAAATCATTTAAATTACATAATCTATTACAAATATAACAAATGCTAACTATTTGTTTCAAAATTCTTAATCTTGATATATAAAGCGCCGGTTTGTAAAATCAATGACTAATAATAAGCATAAACTAGGTAGGTTATGTTATAGTTATACTTATCTTTATGCATGGGATAAAAATTATTTTTGTACTGATAATCAAAACCATATTATGCCTATTTTTAATAGTGGAAAAATATCAACTTCTGGAAAATTTGAATGAGCGTTTATATTCTTTTAAGAGAATTCAATTTTTTATTCGCAAATTATAAGCGTCTAAGCCTTTAAAACTCACACAATCGATAGTGGGCATTTACAAAAAAAAATATATGAAAGCCAGAAAAAACAAACACAGCATTCCAGCAAACAAGGAGCATGTACTGAAATAAAAAGAGACATGTATACAACTATTATTGCATTGCAGTTAATTATAAACAATGAGCACTTTTATATTACTTGACAATAATCATTTTAAATTATTTTAAAGGTACATTTTAGTATTTCCAATAACCGTACACTATCAAATCAATCAATATTGTGTCATGAAACTTTAAGATTATGGTACTTTACAGGTGAAGAGATTTGAGAATTGAAGGGTTGATGGCTCATGTTTATGGAAGTATTTATTCAATTACAAATCTTGTTGTGGTCTCGGTCTGTAACTGTAAATAAAGTGGCGTTTTTAGCATTGGATCTCTTCTGATGAACTGCAAGCTTAACGGTTATCCTAAAACATCAATAGGAAATCAAAAGTTAAAACTTTATGAGCATCCAATAATAATTTTTGTTTTGTACGCATGAAACAAAATATGTGTATGCATACACAATTCGAAAGATTCCATATGTAGACAGATGAAAAAGAGCTGACACCACTGCCAACACATCTAACATTTCCGCTGCATACCAAAGATAAGCCCAGTGTATCAATTGAAATGCCTTTGACAAGGCCATAACATTTACTCCAGTCCAAATCATTGGAGAAACCGAATAAGCTTTGCCACATGTCTTGCTCAATGTCCACAACTGAGGTAACATCGCCACTCCGTCAAGATAATGACTCCACGCCCAGAGGAATAGTTGAGGTGTCAAAGTCAAATGACTGTAGTTGAACATGTAGGCCAAAATGGCTGTGATTCCAACGGTAACGTGTAGGTACAATGGTCTCCCGGTCTCCATCACTTGACTAGGGCGATAATTTCTCCTTTGGTTTTGTTGAGGAAGGCCATTGGTTTGTTCGAGGGAGCTTAGGTACACCCAGAACAAGGTTCCAATCCAGTAAATGATTGCAAAGCCAGTGCAAGTGGCGAGATCATAGGATAAGTAGTCAAATGGAAAATATTCACCTAGTCGAGCGCTGAATGTCAAAGCGTAGAGAATAAGACTTTTCGGAGACAGCCCGTGAAGACGTTGACAAGGAGTGAGCTCTGCATATGCGGGTGACCAACTTTCCAAAAGATTCCAGGTTAATGCTACAAAGGAGATGGCGATGCAACCGTCTTGAAGAATTTGAAAGTATGTCGTGTCGTTATCAAAAAATGTGGAGAAGCCACCAACTCGAAGATTGGGAAGGTTTATCATCATATAATTGAAATTGACGAGAAACTGTTCATAAAATATTGAATTCATGAATTTCTCAAAAGGGAATTTTATGAATTTGATTTTGGATGGAAATGCTTTCCAAGTGGGATATTTTACAATAATTATTTGTCATTTCATGTTATCAATAAAGCAAACTTGATTAGGCTAAATAGTTGACTTGACTCCCACCGTCCAAGCAGAAAACAATTATTTTATCATCGTAAAACAATCAAATTGTCAGTAATTATCTCGATATGCATGCATATAACATTAAATTAAAGTCTTAAAGATTAAAACAACTTGCCTGTTTGTTCTAGTACGCCCTGCTATCGAAACCCTTTTTCCTTTGTTACATTTTTTGCTTTACTTTACGGCTTACACAGACACGCAGGTTTTCCATTTAAAAAGCATCCATGTGTCAAATGTCCCATTCAATAATGACTGTTTCTTCTCCGGTAATCTGGAATCGCGTGGAAGGTAGTATTACTACTACCTACTTTATTTATGTAAACTTTATATTATGTACATAAATTTGGCCATGTCCATATAAATAAAGTAAAATAACTGTATAATTGTTGATTGTGTATGTCATCTTGTTTCAGTATAACGAATATTCCTTAATTTTAAATATACCACTACTTTACTTTTTTCCTTTATATATGTAATAATAATAATAACTATTCATTTGATTTGGGACAAAACTTGTGCAATGTGTTTTATTTTGAGGATGCAAAAAAAAACAATTTAAGCTCATAAATATTTGTTTGGAATAACATTAAATTTATTAATTATTCAGTGAGCTAATGCTAATAATAATACACTCCAGACTCTCTATTACTTCTCATTTACTCATTTGTATCTCCGATCATCATCAACAATTTCTGTAATGGAAATATCCCCATTTCTCGATGGGAAGCCATTATAACGATCAATTCCCTGTATCCTGTCATCCATTTGATACAACTGGTGTAGAAAAGTGGAAACAAGGACAACTCCTAAAAGTTGAAATCCAACATCCACACCCTGCCAAATTTGACTGGGTAGCTCTCTTTCAAAGTAGTCACCTAAGGAGAGGTCCAAGATAATCTGGAGTATATACTCAGCTAAGATGGGAATGCTGAATGCAACCCAGACAAGATTCCCACAAAAGCTGAACTGTAAAATATATATATATATCGGCATAATATGCATGTTTAGATGTAACGAACAAAATCATTAACTATATTATTTAAAATGTCTGTTAACAAACTATTGCATGAATGAATGAATAATTGTATTCCAAACCTACCCGTTTAGCTGAGGAGACTAATAACCAACCAAACACGAAAATTATACATTTCATGAGAAAGTATGAGCTCCAAATGTGAAGATTCATCTTGTCATCAAAAGGGTCTAGTGACGGGATTTTTCCAACTGGAATAGTTCCATTCTGAACTCCAAGTGGAACTGAAGTGGTTACACCCCCAACCTTAAGCGGAGTTGGAGTAGTTACATTTCCAATTCCCAGTGGAGCTGGAGTAGTTACATTTCCAACTTCTAGTGGAGCTGGAGTAGTTACATTTCCAACTTCTAGTGGAGCTGGAGTAGTTATATTTCCAACACCAAGTGAAGCTGGAGTAGTTACATTCCCAACTTCCAGTGCGGCTGGTACAGTTACATTCCCGACTACAAGGGGAGCTGGAGTAGTTACATTCCCGACTACAAGTGGCCCTGAGATACTTTCATTTCCAGCTCCAAGTCGAGCGGAAATAGCCACGTCTTCTGCTACAAGTGGTGCTGGAGTAATAACATTTCCAACTCCGACTGGAATAGAAGAAGCTACATTTCCGACTCCAATTGGATCTGATTTCAAATCAGGAATATTGTGTGGTGTGTTCGTAAGAAGATTGTTAAATGGTCCCCTCCAAATGGCATGTTTTGCTTCCTGGTTGAGATAATCTTGGAATGTGTTGGGATTTCTGATGCCTGTGACAAATGCCGCTACGATGACCGAAGTGGCAATAATTGCTAGAAGCAATTCTGCTCCGCGAATCAGCTAAAAAAATTGACAAATAATCAATTAAACTAACCAATATTTCTCATTTTGCACCTTTTGCTCTTTTTGTTCTTTTTTACTCTGTGGAAATAATGCATATGTAGATATAATTTTATGTGTGTCGTAGTCGTATGTTGGTTATATGTTCTGGGGTATCGTGACAAACTTACGAGATTCAGGATCCCATAAAGAAAAACGGCAATTTGCAGGCAACGAAGCACCTTGTTTCCTTTTCGCACGTCATCATCACTTTCACTGTTCATTTTCAAGAGTTATATAAGAAAACCGTAAAATTTACCTTGATTTTTGAAGCTATAAATTAACCCAACCCAATATCAATTTCCTTCACTTTTACAATCCAAAGTATCTAAACCTGTTTAATAAATCTTGCCTACTTTAATATTGAAAGAGAACTAAATAAATTGCAAACTTGAAGCATTCTATATTCTAAAACCAAGGTGCAGGGAGCACCAGCGACACTGCTGCATATGGTCATGCAATTTGGCGATTGTACCGTAAAATCCCTGACGAAATCACCAGTGAAGCGTAGCGTAATAACCAATAATATAAATAATTGTAAATGTAAAAGTACGTCGCAATTCAGTGACCGAGTTCTTTAAATTCAAATGCATTATAACTACTATATTCTAGCAGTAAGTTTTAGTATAGTATCTAGTATCGTCATAAAATTATCATCATCATTGAACCTCTAATGATAATAATATGTACATATTTATTATTGATATTTATTTTACACGTTAGGTAATAATAACACGTTAGGCATAAAGTGATATGTAGTAACTAGCAAGCGCCAGTTGATCACACTCGTACAAGTCGCACATGCGTGCATATATATGCGTAGGTACCTTATGTAGAGGCCGATCTACAAAATGAGAGCACATCAGCATTTTAAATTTGTAAAATATCCTTTCACTTGAAACCTATTAAAATATATATATCATACTGTTCAACAGGAGAGATGACAGAACTGACAGAAGGTTAAAATTGGTTTTTGTGTGGGTCCATCCTATCTTACTTTATGGTTGAGAATGGATATTTAAAAAAATCATTAATTTTGTCTGTACCACGGTGCTTGCTTGTTTAACAGAAATTAGTTTGTATTATTTTTCTTGTGGTGGTTGTCATACAATTCCGTAATTAGGAAATGACAGGTTGGAAGGTGGTAGAGTATGGATATTAACATGCGAAGTGTAAAATCATATTTTAATGACTATTGGTAAGGTCAGAAGACACCACTAGTGGCATTGAGACTTTTTAATTTATTCTACATTATTTTGTTAATAAAGCACGCGTGTAAATTTTTTTGTGCTTGCTCTTGTGATGCTTAAAAAATAAACTTGACAAATAAAATCGGCATAGGTTTTATTCTATTCTATTTTACAGATGATTATATAAGTCTCTTGTTGGATTTAAAAGATCAAAAATGAGCAGTTTTAGAAATTTCACATCGGATCGAAAGAAATCGATTTTATAGCCGCTGCTTCCTTTTCCGCAATTTTTAAAGTTTTGAATTTTTTCAAAAAAAAAAACACCTACCTGCACCTAGTACACTTATTTTTTTGCCTTTTGCTATGCTAGTAGTATAACATCATTGATTGCACATGGAATTGTCATTTCTTTCAAAGAAATCCAACAAAATATTACTTGAAACAAAAATAACTCTGTCATGGTAACATTGAAAGTATGGAAGCCGGATTATTGGTGGTGAACAACTCCTTGGGTGTCTATTCCTGGTGTGAAACTCCTGGGGCGGACAACTGCTGGTGACGAAAATTCCTGGCCATGGACAATTCCTGGCGCGGACAATTGCTGGTAATGGACAATCACTGGCGTGGACAACTGCTGGTATTGACAATCACTGGCACGGACAATCACGGGCATGGACAATCTCTCGCCACGGACAACCACTTACAATCGACAACTCCTGGCAGAACAATCTCTGGTATAATCAATTCCTTTCAATGATGTTAAATTTCCTCCTCCTCATGCTAAGCATAATAATAATATTATTACGACCATCACCACAGTCCTCCTGCTCCGT
>JAHZNC010006803.1:0-26775 GCA_027744095.1 Zhuqinia jingwanae | reverse complement strand
AGATTATCTCGCTAGGTAGTAGGTAGGTATAATACATGATAGTGGAGAGGAGGAATGGAAATGGAAAAAATGTGCACTTCTCATTTCCTTCTCTCTTCCTTCTTCTTTCCCATTTCAGCTTGTGTTGCTCGCTTATCGCTGAGCCTGGCCACAAGATAGAGATGATTGCTTTTTTCCTATCTACTACTTTGCATAATGCAAGAGATAGGAGAATTAGCATTTTGTGCTCACGATGCCTCTACAGTGTCAACTTGAATAGCATCCTTAAAAGTTAAAATCACTAGAATACAACATACAAGTGTATTCACTCGTACTTTTAGCAATAAATATTGTTACCTTTCCTGGTATACAAGTACCACTTGAATCTCTTCTATTGAAGTACAATGTGACTATTCCATCATAGTCGCTTGATGAAGCATGACTGCTACTATGAGTGCAGTGCTTGAAACTGTTTTCTGTTTTTCGTCACAACAAACGTCAAATAATGAGGGCAATATATGGTGTTGTAGAGAGGAATTTAACAATCACCTAAGTACGATTGTAATTTACTGCGTAGCTGTGCAACAGCGTAGTAATGATTTGCAAGAGTTGCCTGTGTAATTCACAGCTAAGTATTTACAGAGAAAATGCATAATTATGAAATACAATGCAAATATGTATCATTTATCAAAACAGAGCTTTATTGGTTTGCCCCTGGAACTTTTCAACATAATACACATTATACCAAAGTTATTGGTAAATTATTATACCAAAGTGACGCTGTTAAAGGTAAAAAATGTAATTATTTAGTTGAGACATTTTTGGCAAAAAGAGTTGATTTATTTTTAAGACTCAAGCTTTCGTCAACCTACCGTTAACTTTTTCAAGAGCGAATGTAAAATGTATATGTGTATATTACAAAAATGTAATTATGTATACCACTTGCGTCTCAGAGAGCACAGTTTTTAATTCTCCTGCTTTGCATATCTATTTTTCTGCTTATACCGCTTGAAATGCCATGGGATAGTATAATAAACTAAGTAAAGTAATCATAACGTAAAAAGGAGACAACGCTTCCGCCCGATCTACATATATGCCTGAGTTAGCCTGCAATCTGGTCGTTTTGCTTTGCTTTCGTTTGTCATTTATATTTACAACGCTTTTGCTTCTTTCATGCTTTCTCTGTCACAGGAAAGTGGAAACTTCCTTGCGTAAAATGTCACAAATGTTACAGGAATTTATTATGATTTTGAAATATATATTGTTATATTGTCATATGCTTTCACTCTATGCCCTTCCCCATTTGGGGGTGGTGATGCACAAACAGATCTCCACTCTGGCATGCATATCACCAAATCACCGCTACATCACAGTCAAGTCAAAGTTCTATATAATATTTTCTTTTTAAAACTTCTCTTCTCTCTCTCTCTTTTTGTGTTCTCCTTTTCCGCGAGACAGATTGTGGCAGGGCTTGCCATTACCGAATTCAATGCAGCTGCGTTCGAGATGGCATCCCAGTTTGACACAACAAACTTCACCAGGGACACAACAAGACAACTTAGCAAAGTTGGCAAGAAGTCACTGTCAGATGACGAAATGAAAAACCTCAGCTCCATCATTTCACAAATGGGACAAATTTATGGAGAGGTAAGTACATACATATATTATGTATAGGTCTGCAGATGTGCATAAATAGTATGCATACAGCCCTGCAATTTTCTATATATATTCCACATATATACATAAATAATATAATAAAGATATACCAAATGTAGTATCATAATTTGTCATGTTGAAATAATGACATGTAGACATCCGCCGTGTTCAGCGTTTAGGTCTGATTTTCTTCTTCCCTTGTTACAAAAACTTAAACTCATCATCTAAGAGTTCACGTGTAGCACACAATGTGACGACTAGTTTGTCAAAACTTTAGCATTATTCATCAAAGAAAAATAGTAAAGAAATTTACATTCCATCATGTGAGCTTTCACATTACAAGAACAGAGTACTCAGTACTCGCATAGTGCTACTCCTTCAGGAAACACAACTTTTGTGTGCCCGCAAATGTCATCATTTGTCGTCAAATTCATCATAATACTTTACATATAATGGAAATACAAACGTGCCAAAGTTTGCTTCATTGTTGGAATTACACTTTTTCTTAAACTTGACACATTTCTTGTAAAGAATGTTTAGAGAATCAGAATCTGCTCATGCTCAATTTGTTCCTATGCAAATTTTATTTTGCTTGTTCCTTTCCTTTTACTTTTTTTGTCCTTCATGTTACACATCAACACACATCCATCTGTCCACTTTTGTGTCCATTTCCATTCAAATATATTTGTGTTCTAAAGTTCAGCTCAGTTATCCTTCATGTTCTCTGCTAACAATAGTCCAAGACCATCTCTCACAAAAAGCCTTTTGAAATCCACGTATCTTGGTTATATAAATAGTTTTGTGTTGTCTGCAAGAAACTTTTTACTTTATTGTGTCTATCCACTTACAAGAATTGATGTAAATCTTAAAGAAGTAAACACAATCATAATATTATGTAATATATTCATTCACTCACTCAAGCAGAAAGTCACCATTTCTGACATTTAACATGTTACACGAATAATTTCGCCTTTGTTAACAGAATTGCGGATGTGGACAGATAGGCATTGTGTACTTTTTTGTTCGGGGAAGAAAAATAATAAAGTTTTTTTTCACGATGTATTCATAAGCGTAGCGTGATTGCAACAACGCTTTTCTGACTGTCGACACTCAAACTACTAGTAAAGTTCCATCAATAAATCTGAGAATGAGAGTCCATCCACTTTTTTTTATACTTCTTCCTTTTTTTCTTCCCCGGAATCCCTTCCAGTCTACTTATTTTTGTTGCTGAAAGTCTGCTAATTCAGGACGATCCTTTCATTCACTAAGTTTTATTTCTAGAAAAAAAAAACATTTGCCTTTTTTATGTCATCATTATAGTGAGCATATATAAAACATTCAACATTTGCAGGTTACCATCATAAAAAAATACAGCTTTTTTTACAAACCTTATAGATGTCAGAATGATCAAATACAAGTATGCATATACATTCTGTTTGTTAGCTTTTATTTTTAGGAAATCCGTAGAATAAAAGGTATGAAATGATGAAACGTATCTTTTCACTATGAAAAGATGCAATGTACTAATAATCTTTGCTAAGCCATGGATAAAATATTCGTGCATGGAAGCGTAATACGTACATATACCTTCACGTATATAAGAAGTGCGCGTCTCACGTGGTAAAAAATACAAAAAAAATAATTTATGATCTGCCATGTCCAACTATTGATGTTATTAATTTTCAAGAGTCAGGTAAAAGTATTTTGTGGGAGGGTTATGGTTGAATGGGGGTTCGCACGTTTCCCATATTTTCTCCATCATGCTTCCTCACTAGTCATTTTATAGAGAAAAGAAGCCAGTGTATTATTTTTGGCAAGAAAAATTATATCATTAGAGCTATCAGTATTAGTTATTAGTTGGTTTATTACCGATTACCGAAAGTCGGGGTTTCTTAACTACGACTTGGCAAAGCACTGGGCTTTCGCAACTCATATTGATTTATGATAGAATTGGCTTTGTGTGACATCTACAAAATGATTTACCCACACTGGCAGTCCGCTAAAAAAAATTTCGATTTATGATATAATAGATTGTCTGATGATACTTGTACATATAGTAAGAGTAAGGCATGCATAAGGAAACAAATATGTTGGCTTTGGTAAATAAAAGCATACTATGCACTGCCCTAGTAACACATTCAATTACATTCTTTTGTTTTTAGGTTATACCACTCCAGTTATTCATATTATCCAAGTTGCAATCACATTTTTATGTAATTTCCGGTGGCATCGTGATCTTTTTGGCATGCATGGCTTATGGCATCATGAATGAGTTTACTACTTAGCTTAAGTTTTAAGCTAAGCAGCAGCCTGGTATCAGCTTAACAGTTCTCGTCAGATCACTGAAGTTATGCAACGAACATGAACCAACCAATCTGCTTGGCGTGTTCTATTAAAACATATTATGTAGAATATTTAAGAACGAGCTATTCCTAATCAGCTCGGTGTACGCTGCACTGATTGCAGCCAGTAGTACTAAGGGGTGGGTGTTCAGTAACAAGGGAAGTGATTATCTTTACAGAATCCTCGAGGAGACGGGTCACTGGGTGGAAGAGCAACCTGTAATGACCGACCTGACTTGCAGCAGACTTGAGCTCATTTGCATTCACATTTAACCATATTATGATACATCATTGCGTGACGTGAAAATACATAATATGAAATTGTCTAAATAATAATGAACATGGGAAATGTTTCTGAGACGCATTATGAAATCTTTTACAAGGAGTAAGGTTCTCTGCTGGTAGTAAAATGGAATGGTATAATATGTGGAATGGAATTAAAATGTAATGTTGATATTAAATAATAATAAATATGTGTGTATTTATTCCAGGGGAAAGTTTGTCGTGAGACGAACTCAAAGGAAGAAGAATGTCTCGCTTTAGAACCAGAACTAACCAAGCTCATGGCCGAATCACGGAATGCGTCAGAACTTGAATGGGCTTGGCAAGGATGGAGGACAAATGTCGCACGGAAAATTAAGCCACTATACTTACAGGTAATAATGAGCAAAAATAACATCCATATAAACACACAGACGTATTTTATAAGCATAAATCATAGTGCACGTTTATTTTTATGAAATAATGTAACATAGAGCATGTATATGCTTTTCACTTTATTTAATTCCAATTATACGTTGCACAAACTTCATAATTTCCTGTAAGCATACTATTAACAACAGGAATTTAAATAAATAATGTTCTTAATACAAGCATTCTAAGAACGTGCAAGGATATTCATGATTCATAAATACTAAGAAAGTAGATGCAATTTAAAACTTTATTTGAAAATAAGCTCATCATCATCTATCAACAGAAAATACATACAAATCACATGGTCATTTTTCTAGTATATCCAAATAACTTGATGAAAGCTGCTATGGCTACTCCAGTTGCTGATATCCTTATCCATCTTGGCTGACAGATTTGTTGAGTTTTCTTTTTGCTATTAAACATTGCCACATGCATTTTTGTAACTACATGTTATGTATGCGACATAATATATTAACTAAAACAAGAGCAAACATTACTCGGAATGTTTAATTAGGAAACTTTATTTCTTTGGTGAAGTTTAAATACTTTTTTTATAAATTTCTACATTATAAGGGTAGGACGTAGGACTCATTGATTTTCTTTTCTCGCTACTTACTACATACATGCATACTTCATGCAACGTAGATAAAATTATTATCTTTGCCAAAAGTCTGCTTCTTCTCACTTTTTTCCTCCCAAGTGAAAGTTTTATCCACAGAGTATTAGACAGAGTTTTAGTTAGTTGCTCCACGTCATGGCCGCATGCATGGCTGCATGACTGATGTAATTCTGAGTAGTAGTCGACTAAAAGTCAAGTCAGTCCATCAACATCATCATTCTCATCCACTTTCCTGTCAGTATGAAGTCAGTCAGTTTGGTGTGTGATTTGTAGGCGGGTGGGTGGTGCCTGCCTTGGGAGAGCAGATAAGGAATATAGTTACTTTTTTTTACAAGCCTTCTTGGCTGTCAGGAAGTCGGAGAATAATTTTCAATAAAGTTAAAACCCTGCAGATGTTGACCAGTGGGAACATATCAACACTTCACTACCATCCTACATACACACGTTTGTGACAACATGAAAGATGAGCACTAAAAATATTTACCTAACTACTATGCACACATTGTGCATATATAGGTAGGTATATGTGTCATGATGATAATAATCTCTTGAGTAAATTACAAGTTCTTTTTGTCAAATAAATCTGAACATTCCGAGAAAACAAAAGTGTGTGTGTATGACTGCCACTTTGACATTTTTGTTTGTTTGTTTGCTGCACTGCACACACAATGCGATTCATTTTGAAAATCGAGCAGCAAACTATGAAGAAGGCTAATAAATGAAGTAGTATCTTAATTTCAAAGAAATAAATTAGTAACAAGGGATATGGAATGGAATGCCATTCATTAACTTGGAAAACAGCGCTGCTAGGCTTTAAAAAAAAGTTTAGTGTTTTGGAGAGGATGATATATTATATAATTCATACGATACGGATACATACAATGTTGGGTTGGATTTGAACTCTTAGCTTTTATTATACATACATATATGCCGTGTTGTAATATATGAATGAGTAATATATGATGGAATAAGTAACGTGGCAAACAACACATCACAGAAGCAGCAGCAGCAGCAGACACAATTTAAACTTAAGAAAAACTAGGAAGTTAGTCCAGGGTTGCGTGTTTGCAAAACCAATATATGAATAGTTGAGTTGAGTTGTAAAAGACGCCTTTTCGAAGGAAGAGATGAGAAGAAGAAGAAGACTCTTGTACAACTCGAAAAAGTTTTTTTTTTCTTCTTCGAAGGCTTTGAAATGAAAATGAGCATATTTCTCATCCATTTAACTATCCATTCATTTTGCATGCATCATCATATCATGTGTGTAAGTATATACCAGTCACTCGGGTGAACATGGGTAGATAGGTATACATAATATGTATACAAGAGCTTCTTATTCTCTCTCTCTCTCTCTCTCTCTCTGTTCAGCTCAACATGAAACTTCAAAAGGAAAAGGAAGACTACTTGACTTTCTCTTCATGTCAAAATGGAAAAGATCAGCTACATTCATTTCATTTACTTGAGGAGCGAAAGCATATAAAAAGTTATAGGAACACATCTCTTTTTGCTCGCAAGAATATAAATAAAAGAGATGGCAACCTATATATGTGTGTGTGTATGCTTCCTTCTTGATATTATATGGTATGATGCGAGGGAACTGCTCGTTCATACGTCACCCACCCGTCTCCACTCCGCGTTCATCCACTAGTCATGAATGACCCAAATGTCGGAACTTGCCAAATTACTGGAAAGATGAGTGGCAAGTCTTAAATAGACAAGTAAAGTCGTCTCTACTAAAAAAATGCCTATGTATACACACATATATGTTCATGCACAAACATGAAGGCACACATTTCGGCACCTCTCTTGCTCTGGAAAAGCTTTTAAAAAAGGCCTTAGATAAGGTTTGGCTTTTATAACCTACTGCCATATGTGGCATCATAGTATAATATATAATATGACAAGCATAAATATATGTATATCCAGAATATTATTCTATATTCATCACATAAAAATATAAGATAGTTGAATTGAAGTTTATGTATGCATATTGTATATGTATAAGTTTTTTTTTTGGAGACTCTTGTATGATGATGGCAAATTCGACTACTACTGCTGCTGCTGCTGAGTGAGTTCCCTTGTCTTTTTTATACAATAAATGGAAGATGACTTGTGGTGCTGACATGAAAATGAAATGATATATTGATATGGCCATTGGTGCCTGTCTGCCTTCATGCTGCTTTTCCCCTTTTATCCAGCTCTCTCTCTCTCTTTTCTATTGAATCACTCTTATTTTCTCCCAACTACATACATAGATACATACGGCTTTCACTCTCTCTCTCCACCATTCTTTTTTTACATACTTGTATCTGCTACTTTCACTTGTTTTTTCCACTTTGTCAGTTTGGCAGTTTTCTCTGCATAATGTAACGTTATGGACAGACATATCCTTTCTCTCTCTCTCTCTCACTCTCTCTCTCTCTCTCGGTTTGTCCGTTCCTGTGTCCAGTGAGCAATGATTTGATTTAGTTGCACTCGAATATACCATCACTACCACCCACGTAGGTTAATATTGTACTTTTACCATCAATATAATGGGATATAATATGAATGTATATATAATCAAGTAAGCCATAGTCGTAATAAAACCCTTTTCAAGTAAAGTAGCAGAACATAAAACAGAAATCTCTTCTGCTAGTGATGTGATGAGTGTTGTTGTTGTTGTTGCTACATAAATAACAACAACATGGCAGTAGTATATTATAGTTAGTAGTGAAAATACGGGAAATACATAACTTTATGTAGTAGCCACTAGCCAGTCGACTATACTATTCCTATCTTCTTCACGTCTTCATTGCATTTTCATTTCAGTTGTTGTTTTTTGGCATGCAATTATAATATAGTACTCATTCTCTCTCTCTCTCTTTTTATGTCGAAGCTTTTCTATCTTTCTCTGCTTTTGCTTATTTATTTTGTGTGAATTTCCGTGTGATGATCACCATGATCGTTAGTCCAATTTTATGGGCATTGGATTCCATCATTAACAGCCGAATCTGCGTGGTTTTCATGACTGTCCTTTCTCTCTCTCTCGTTTATGTGTATACCCAGCTTAACGAATAAGCAAGTTAATTGGATTGTTCGGTTTTTTGGACGCGTTATACTTGTGTTGGGTGGACTGGTTGCCTAGTTTGCTATGTTTCTGGGCTGAAGCATCTATACTGTTCTTGGTGAAAGCTGGAGAGTGTCTGGAATTTATTGGTTCAACACACAACTACTGTAACTGTGATACCTAAAAATACTTTTGTGTTGATGACGATGATGATGATCAGGGGGATCATGAACATTTCCTCTCATAAATACGTACCTACATACATTGGGTCTGGGTAGGTGTGCCTTGGGTATAACATGTCTATATAGAGTTATGTATATGCAAGCTTAATGATAGATTTGTCCTTAAACGCAATCATGTACAGTTCGGGTTGTGAATAGATCCTCAATTATTATTATTATTATGATGATGATGATGATTATATTCACCATCATCATTTTGGCTAGCTCTCGGATATGAAACCTCCGCAATTACATCAGCAGCAGCCGCAAAGTAATGCATATATTCTGGAAATCTATATTATAATTCTATCATTCCAATGCACAGTGCAATCCTTTTACAGATAATTTTCCTCGATAAAGTGTGTAATCAAAACTTGGTTGGCTTTACCTTCCCTTTTAGTTGTTGTTATCAAAATCTTCCTTTCAAGGCAACGTGTACAATATTATGTATAATTTAACGAAAGATGCGCAGACTAATGTTCAATTACGGATTATGAAGCCACGCTGAAAATAATTTCACTCTAAAAAGATTTTTTCAAGTGCCCACCTTCAATGTCATCATGAGCTACTATTTAATAATATTGCAATATAAATGTTTACACGTTCCTTGTTATCTGTGCAATGATTGCACTGCAATCTCATAGCTCATTGAAATAATCTAAAATCCTAATAGTGGTTCAACTTAACCTTGAAATTATTTTCAACGAAAATGAATTAATTTAATGGATTGTGGTTTTTACATGACACATAATATTTGCTTAGCTAATTATATTTTGTCTTATTTTATATTACTTTAATGAAACTTAATATTACGGTTTGTTGAAGGATGCTAAATGAAAATAATCCGGAAATGAACATTTCACATCGTCAGTATCAATACGTCAATACACATACCAGCAGCAAACTGAAAGGTGGTGCTCAAGATTAGATTTCTGTGTCTATCTTTAAATATGCCCACTTAAAATTGTTTTAGTATTATAAATTGTGGATGGGATACGGGATGAAACTGTAAGCTACATATGTATATTGGAAAGATCAATGAAATTATTTTGGTCTCTAGTCTGGTCTCTACAGTACAACCATCGTAATAAAGTGCAAAATCCGGATATTTTAAGTCATTGACTAAGATCACTTCTTGCCGCAAAGAGAGAAGATGAGAAGAAGAAAGAATTCTGGAAGAGAAATGGTAAATATGTAGGAGAGTTTTAAGGATTATTCTTACAACGGTTTCCAATGCAATTTCAGGATTTTTACTGTTTTTATTAATATAGGTACATACACTCCTTATTGGACACAAAGGAAAATATTATTACTACGATAGAGTATTTTAAGCTCTATCATTTTGCCAGCTTTTCCCCAAATTCTACCAAATTCTCAAATCGATTTTAATGCAAGCAGAGGAGAAAAAAAAGATCAGTTCACAAACCAATATTAGTCGGGAGTGGAACTGCATCCAAGACAAAATGTTGTAAGTGAAAAGGGAAATTGAAGGAATTTAAAAAATTCGATAAATCCTTTGTTCTGGGAAATAGCAAAAATGGTTTTCCCCCTGTATTATAGTAATATATAGATTACATCCCGTAGCATTTATGTACTACACTAACTGTAAAACTTGACTTGCGGAAATGAATCTATAAATACCCCCATATGTATCGAAATAACTGACAAGGAAGCATAATATGTAGAAACATTGTCCTATGAAAATTTGTAGGTAGATATATATTTTTTAATCCGAAGAGAGGAAAGCACAACAAGACACGATGCTTGCGGAGGATCACTTCTCCTGTGGCATGGTATAGGGTACTTAAATTGTTGCTAAATTTTGAGCCGGGCAAAATCAAGAGCCTGATAGTAACGCAGCAGAGGAAAGAAGGGAAAACGGTGAAAACCACAGAGTTTGGAATAGGCAACTGAAGATGATGAAACTGAGAAGAGTTGATTGCGTTCCTATACTGTCACGAGTTTTACTGGTGTAGCTTAGAAGAGATAATGGTAGGCTTTCTCTGTATGTAGCTTTTGCTGGTTTAGTTGATGTAGGTATTCTGGATTGATGGTGGTGGCAGTGTGGTATTTTAAAGACAGTGAAAATGAAACTCTTTCCCTGAAATGAAAGGAAGTAAAAAGTATAAAACATGGAGACCGAGAGAAAATTGTATGCTCCCAAATGCAATGTATCTATCCACCGTCCTCTCCGGAAAGCATCTCGTTAACGTCCATTTTGAATTGTCGCAAGGATGAAATACGCGGCTATAAAATGCGTCGATAAAATCAACCCGAAAGGATATTATTGTATTGGTCTTTATGTTTAATAATATATAGCATGTATGTATATATTTTACATATATGTAGGTAGGTATTTCTTTTTTTCTTGGTTGCTCTTCTTTGAAATAAACCTTTCTCATCTACTACTACTAGCTGTGTGTGTGTGTGTGTGTGCGTGCGAGAGAAAGTGAGTGAGAGTACAGTAAATGTAACACTTTAATGGGTCTACATGCAATATAATATGTCCTGTTGGAAAAGAGACAATTCCACTAATACACATCCACATTGCATTGCAATGAAGACCAAAAATTTTTTTTTGTACGACCACCACCAAAGCTAAAGGGATCTCCCATGCCCTTTTCCTGTAAAGGGATGAATTACGTTGTGCATTTTGATGAAGAAAAGCAATAATGATGATGATTTTGTTGGGAGATGGAGAACATTCCACACACACACACACATACACGGGAAGACAAGAGATAGTCGTGGTGTAGCGTATAAAATTTTACTTCATTTTCTTGAGCCCTAAACCACTTGAATAGCTCCCTAAACTGCTTCAAGCGCTGTCATAATTTCTTTTCACGAAAATTGTATCCTGTGCTAGTCTTCATTAACCGACGTCTTCTTACGTATGTATATATTGGCATACTACTTGTATGAGTCATCCAGTACTCACTCACATCCAATGAGAGAGTGCGACTAGTGCAGTTCAATGTGCAGATGAGGTACTCTCCGTGTATTTACTACTACTGAAAAATATATAAAGTCACTAAAGAAACTACCATGCCGCTGAATTGAGGTTATTAGTTAAAGAATGGTATTGATATGATAGCTGCAAGCAGAGTACGGGATTAATACAGGAATAAATAGACACTCTATGGCTTATGAATGTCTTTGAAAATGTTGCGGGGGGTATTACAGAGGATTTAATGTTGAGCAGTAGTGCATGCATGTATTTTGTGGGCTATTTATATACCTATCTAATTTTATAGTTTTATTTGAAATGGAAATAAAACGTAAAAGTGAAAGTATATAGGAATGTGCGTGCATACCTATATACAAGTTTGAGCACACTGTTCACGTTCCCGTTGATTTGTAGTAAGTGTAAACCATCTTTCATTAGATTCTTGGCTTTGGCAATCCAGTAAAGAAAGGAAAGTAGTAAGTAGATATATAGAAAGTAGAGAGAGAGAGAGAGAGAGAGAGAGAAAAATCAAGGAAGTGGAACCAAATGTGTACGAGATCCAAAAAGAAGACTTTCTGCTTCATTAAAAAATTTATATGTAAATCAAATTGTGACTTTATGGCAAAGGGAAAATGGTCTTGTGGGTTGTGGTGGTAGTTGGTATCAAGCTGGCAAAGCTATGTAGTATTTATATGATGGTTTGTGGAGAAACGGGTGAGATATGACTTGGCCATTTATTTTTTTTATTTCAAGAAAAGCGAATAAAACGTTGCAAGTCAGATGAGCGTATAGGAGCCTATATCTTTGCGGTTTCCTTTGCAGCTGAGACCCTATTTTTTTGCTTTCTCTCTGTAGTATTTTATTTTATTTTTAAATATTACTGTACATATATATAACAATAGCGGTGCAGAGACTCAAATTGTAGATGGAAATAGTTTTTCTTGTAAAAATAGCATGTAATGTTTTGCTTCAGGAATGTTTTTATATAAAGCTCATTTTACATTTAACTTTTTACCGAGTAAATGATATATAATAACGATTTTTTTGTTCGAATATAATTTGTGTTGGTAGAACTTGCGTGGCTGCCAAATTATCGAAAATGGTTCTCAGTACTACTTTCTATAGAACACCCACACAAGTAGTTACACAACCAGTTATGGTGGTGATTTCACGGTTTTGTTGTAACATTGTGCAATTTTTTACGTTCTCTGAAAATTAGATCTACTCAAGTTACAAAATACATATCAATCATCAGAGGAACTGATTTGAAAAGATGCTGACAATAGATGTATATAAGTTGATTGAACAAAAGAGCAATTTGAATGTAGAGCTTCATTAGTGGTAACGAACATCATTTTAGTAAACTTTCATTTTTTTTTTTTGAAAATCAAGGTATTTTCCAATTTTCCAAATATATACCTACCTCATAATATTATATAACAAATCAGTCTTAAGGTTTCAATAATACATTGTGGTATTCTCGTATTACGTTGTTCAAGCCATAAAAATCTCCCAATATGAAATTTGAACCTAAAATAAGAAAAATAAGCCATCTCGGTTCTCTTCCCGTCCTTGGAGCATTCACTCTAGAATATTTTTTTCCCTAAATACACTGCTCCAGAAAATAACATTATTATTTTTATTACTATTACCTACATATTCATCATATTATTGTCTTGTCTAACCAATTTCTTTTGTTTTTTTTACTTCTCTTGTAAATTTGTAGTATGTGGAGCTAAAAAATAAGTTGGCTCGAGTAAACGGATATGCGGACTATGGGGATGAACTAAGGAAAAAATTTGAGACCGAGATGTTTGAGTCGGATATCCGAAATCTTTATGATGAGATGAGACCGCTTTACTTGGAACTTCACGCCTACATCCGAAGGAAACTTTATGCAACATACGGTCCGGACGTTGTTGACGTTAATGGTAAGTGTACACATAAATTTACTCCATTGTACATATACCTACTTGTAAAATTTTTATTTCATTACGTTATTGCATTATTTCTTCATACATAATAGAAAATAGATGTTTCCTTTTTTGGGCATTTTAAAACTTAATTTTGAGACAAAAAAAGAGTGAAGAATGTTTTGTATTTAAAGAATTTTCTTGTGCTTGCTTCTTGCATTACCGATTCAGAAAAAAAGGGATACTAATAATAGCGGTCACGATTACTTACTTATTATTACATACACTGGCGTCGCTGTAAGGAAATATGATATATAACATTTGTGAATGGAAGCGGAAATTGTTCAGCGCAAGAAAAAGTTTGGTTATCTTAATGTACGTTTCACTCATGTTGCTTTCTTTATGGCACAAAAATTGGTGCCCTTGCGGGTAGAAATTGTAGAATTGAAAGACTGAGTCTATTTACTTGTTAAACATGCTCGAAATGGCGTTATTACTGGAAAAATAAATTTATATGAAAATATTAAATGGGAATTAGTATTTGTAGAAATAAAGTACATGAATGGGATTACACACGCTTTCGTCATGATCTTGTACAACATTTTTTGTACATGCTGAGTTTTTAACTCTCTCTCTCTCTCTCTCTCTTATTCCGTCAAATTACCTATAAAACTGTACGTGACAGGATAGTACGGAGGAGACAGTTAACGTGAATTATTTGGAATTTGTGTTTGATGCGCTGTTGTATACCCAGAAGCAGTAAACATGCTTTTATTATGGTACGATGTTCATTGTTGTTGCTGTTGCAGCATCTTGAATTTTATTGCTCATCATCATGGTCATATCATATCCCGTATATGGGGAATGTATACTGTCATGTTATGTAGTTGTGGTAGTGGTAAGTACACTTCTGTCAATAAGAAACTCTCTCTCTCTCTTTCTGTAATATTCAGAGAACAAGTCAAGTTGTTTCTTTTGATCCCATATGCGGGAAAAAAATGCAACATAATATTATGTTTTGCTCTTTTCAGGATAAAAGCAGAAATTGCTCCGGCAGCAAAAAAAATATAATAATAATATTATTATTATTTCGCTACATATGTTCGTATGTTGAGCAATAAGCACGAGAGAGGGGGGTTTTCAGGGAATAGAAGAGAATGCGCGTGGGTGGTTATATACATAGTTACAAAACAACTTCCGCACATTTACAAAAAAGTACACAATATGGAAGGGTTCATGTGATATTAAAAGTGAAAGTTCAATGAACAGAGTAGACTATTAAGTTACTTGATATTAAAGGGAAGTAGAAAAAATCCGTTTCATTCCTGGAATGCACAAGACAATAACGCTCCATTTTATCTCTTCAAGTCCACATATACTATTTTTATCCTTTTTGTATCCTTTTTCTCTCGTGTTTTCAATTTTTTCAAAGCAAAAGGTCAAACTGACCATTTTTACAAGCTGAGTGAATAATATCACAAAAATAAAGATCAAAATAGATCGCTTGCACATCACGACCACAACGATGTATGTATATACATAAGTAGTAGAAGAGACACAACAGTTGCATAGATGAGATACATACATACGTAATATGTGGACTTTGCAAAAGAAACTACCCACATATTTTGAACTTTGTCCAGTCATAACAGAAAAGCTTGCAAAAATGCCAAATTATAGAGAAAGAGCAACACGTGCTATTCCAGTACTTTATCCCTCATTTAATAACGTTTATAGAGTTTTAACGTGATAAGCTTGTTCAATGTGTGTGGTGCAATGTCTTTCATTTTTTGTTGCATCCAACTTTATCTTTGCGTCAGTATCTATGCAAAAGATGACATGACATGAACTGATATTTTACAGCTTGGATTTTGCTGTGTTGGCAGCTCAGTCACTGAATATTTTGAACCTGGCTTATATGATGGCTTGAATTGAAATGCAGGAGGCTTTCCAGTTTGAAGTGCAAGTCCCCTATTCGCCATTGTATTAGTGGCAGAAATAATAATAACGCATAATAGTAATGTTACTCGTGTGTGTGTGTCTGTGTGTGTACTGGAATTACACACACACAAACACACAAAGTATGGTACACAGTACTGTGTAAAGGTTAGGAGGATGAGGATAATGATAATAATCATAACAGTTCCGTTTTATATTCCAAATTTTTATGGCTGAATCAGGGGGAATGATATGAGAATTTTTTTTGAATTGTATTTGCTATATGGGTACACACATACATATTCAAGTCAGTAAACTAGGGATAGAAATATAAAGATAATTAAGTGCCAAAGCAGCAATGCAAGAATGTTTTGTTCATTGATCGTGTGTAGTAATAGTAGTAGTGCGTACACTGGCGTGTACGAGATTATTGCAGCCTTAGACTAAACATTGTATTAAGTATATTGCATATCAACGATTATGATTACAGTATAATATACCTAACCGTAACCGTATGATGATATAGATAGGTACTCAAATGAAAATGAATGAGTAGCTGAACCGGAAAGTACTCATCCACTCAGAATAGTAAGCGTGAGCATGCAGAGATATACATACAACATATTATTATGTATGTACATACGTGTGCCAAATTGTCTTATATGACGCTAGCCTAGCTTTTCTTATGAAGTTGATGATAATGATGATATTTACACAAAACCACACGAACATCAGTAATATCTTCTCATCTTCTTCATCCAGCCTATTTTCCCAGTACCTCTGTCTATTTGGTAGGTAGTGGAAAGGAGTTGAATTGCATTCCGTCCAAATATGGAATTCATAGTAGTGCTATTATCATTAAAATCTTTAATAGTTAGTCTCCACGTATTATAAAGGAGGATAACACATTTTGATGATGACGCTGACGATTATGATCCTTCTCATCGTCATCGTCGTACATATTTGTCATAATTTTCTCGGGAAGAGCCAGATCCAATTTTGCCTGTAGCATGTTTACACTTTTGCAGGGCGACCACTGATCTGATAAAGACGCCTAAAGGGTGTCCTATGTACACATTGATCAAGTGGCTTTCTCGATTTCGGTCGTGCACGATTATTGCTGCTTTGACCAAGAGTGTGTGTGTATAAGAGAGAGAGTGTAGATCTGACATTGGGGCATTGAGAAATAGACATGGTGAATAGGGACAGGAAAAAGCAGTTCATGATGTAATGATAATAATAACGACGATGATCACTGTTGGAAGGGGAAAGCAAGAGAAAAGAGATAATAAAAATATGATGTCGCATACCAGCCTTATGTCTTCCCTTTCGCTTAACTGGTTACTGCACACGTGATGCTCATATTTCCCATATACTTGTGTGACAGTGGTTGAAGTAATCTAGATTGGTGATTATGATGATGGCGATATTTTTGGTGATATTTTGTAGGAACACTTCCACAGCACTTATTAGGGGACATGTGGGGTCGATTTTGGTCCAATTTATATTCCATCGGAGTTCCCTTTCCCGACCGACCCGACCTGGACGTAACCCCAGCTCTCATAAAGCAAAATTATACTGTGACAAGAATGTTTGAAACGGGAGACGAGTTTTATAGATCAATGGGCTTGATTCCTGTGCCAAATACTTTCTTCAATCTGTCCATGCTGGAGAAACCTGATGATCGAGAGGTTATATGCCATGCGACAGCGTGGGACTTTTATGACAAAAAGGACTACAGGTAGGGTATATAGTCAATATAATACACATGTTGTGGTGCACATATAGCCAAACGGAAAACTGATTTACGTACAGATATAAAAACTTCCAACACATTATTCCATTTAATTTGTGGGTGTTTTTTTAGCAACGTTAGTTGTGTGTAACGTGTAATCCTATTTGAAAAAACTAGTTATTTTACGTCGTTAATAAAAATCGATTTCAATGTACACAGTTCCAAGTACAAAATATAACGGAGGCGATCAAAAAGTAGTGCTAGTATTTAAATGACACGAAAAAGATAATTTATTTACGTACAAAGCTTGTTCATAATTGAAGAACCAAAACCAAACGACAGAGGTGAACACGCATTTAATAGTTTTATAAGCTACTCTTATGTAGGTACTTGAATATAATGTACTGTATTACCAACCACCGCATTGTCCAGGTATAAATATTTTTGTCTGTTTTTTTCCCGTTGTTATAAATATAGGGAATAAGTTTTGAAGCCCATTTCCCTTGAAATGTACAAAAAAATACGTGTTACGCAAAGAATTATTGAGACAAGTATAATGGTCCATAATAAAATATATATTGGATTGGGGGCAATAATAAAAATAGCAGCACTGCACTAGCAGCAGAGCATTTTTTTTCTCTCTCTTTCTCTCTCCATCTCTCTCTCTCCTCCCATCCCATATTCTATAATCGGCATGCTTTTTTTGGCATGATACTTTTCCTTTCGAGCTGTTATTATGTAATGAAAGCTATCATTTAGAAAATATTCCAGCAGAAATGGCCTTCAGTTTCCCATTTTTCAAACTTTTATGGGACACATGCACCAAATACCGTCATCGCCCCTGAGCACAAATCAACAGCAGGAGAAAAAAAATAATAACGCTATTGATCATGATGATATATTTGTACTAGTACATTTATTAGTAGTTATTAGCCATTACCCATCCCAGAATAAAACTATTAGTAAAAACATATAACCAATAATAATAATAGTTTTTATGATTACGATATAAAAAAACGATGTATATTTTGTGTTACCATTTTATATTTATCATTACATTACTCTCTCTGAACAAACACCGAAACACCTCTTGTTCCTTTTTTGCTTATTTTTTTTTACTTTCGCCGACTTGATTGCTGAATGGGAGGTCCTAAAACCTCAACAAAATTTATTTTGTTTGAATGAATACAGAGTAATTAATTTTTTTGTTTCGAAGCGGTATAGTAGTGGTGTGTCAGCCCACGTATGTATGCGTTATCAAAGATCAATTGACGCGTTAATTTGTTTTAATATTTATGTGCAAACCAATTGACGCTTTGTTATTTTTTGTATGTGTGTTCCCTTTTGAGTATTCAAACCTGCCAACTGTCTATAGGTACAGTTTATTTACTACTTTGTACTAGATCACTGTCATTATGCTTCCGTTTGTGTTTATTTTTTCTGTGTGCTCGGCAAGAGAACCAATTTTTTTTTTGCTAAACATTAGCTCATTCACAGATGAGTTTTAGTGAGCACAACAGTTGCACACACACGGTGAACAATTTTTTTTATAAATGAGATGAATAATTTCGGTTCATGTTTTTGTGATGCCTGAAAGATGATCATGATAGAATAAGTGCAAGTGTGTAAGAGTGAAATGTACATGCACCAAGTCAAATTGTGTTCAGTTTGTGAATATTTTGAATATATATACATAAAACCATGTCATACAATTACATCGATATTTTGTTTCTAATTTGCCATTCAGTTCAAATACTATGGCATAATAATATATAAAAGCTATGAACTATGAAAAAATTCTCAGTGCTCGCTTTTATACTTTATATTTCCTTTCGACCTATTCCTTTCCTATAAACACTATTCAGTTCCAGAAGCCTATAATTTTACATGTATTTGGAGTGGGTCACATGACAGGGTTGATTGGAGTAGTATTTTTTGTGTGCATAAAATATGTAACACATGATGACCTGATTTGTTAAAACTTCAATATTCCAATGGCTCATGTCTTTCACAACGAAATATGTACATAATCAGTCCATCCGTCTACATACGTTAATTGTGGTCGGGTCGGTGTGACATAATAGTTTCCTGTTCAATGGAAGCAAACAATTTTGTGGTGTGTAAGGTTTTGTTATTCAACTGCGGAGCAGTGAGAGGATAACTTTTTTTGTTGCATTGATATAATAGAGGAAATTTTATTTTTTTCTGTGAGTTATGTGCATTTAAAGTTGATTGATATCAGGAGTTCTACATATTATGTCGTTCCGTACCATCATGCATACATCCAAACAGTTGTACTTTGGTAAAGTTGCTCTGCAGATGTATGTACATAGTACGTACACGACACAAAATTTAGCACGCGAACAAACCAAAAACGGTACATATTAATGCAAATACAAAGTGCGTATTGTAATATTGTGAATTGTTGAGAGACCCTGCTTATTAAATAGTGTGTAAACTGGTTTTCCTCAGTTCTTATTGTTATGACGGAAGCACTCTTTATCCTGTTACTTCAGATATGGTGGAGAATTATAAAGTGCTATTTCCTGAGACATATAAACTGTGTACATAGAGGTACATGAATAACTGGAGTGTACTCACCTGGCCAAGTGTGCATTGCATTCTCCATTGACCTCTATATTGCGCATTAAGAAGTACACTTTTGTTTACGTGTATTCAGCAGATATTATTAAACTCTGCATGTGGCAAAAGCAGCTGCATAACGGTATATTATAATGTAACCAGGTATGTATGGTACCGATTATATTATGTGTTTGTTGTGTAAGTATATAGATATACATACATACCTATGTACCTAAGTATGCACATAACATGCATACCTATATCAACATATGTGCATACCTACTTGAGAGTTTGTAGGTGCGCGGAGGTCGTCGTGACTTTGTTACTGTTTCTTCCTTCCGTGCAAAAAAGAGCATGTCAGCCTTGGTCTTCGTTGGCTTGGTTGGTACCTGACAAAAAAAGAAGGCAAAGGAGGATGCTACGTTTGAAAATCCTCTTTTGTGTACCTACATACTAATATACTATACTTTGTTCAGCAAACCTCTAGTTTGTGTTGCGTACCTTATTATTATGCATCGTTGGGGTTGAAAGAGTTAAATAAGTAAATATACCTGTGACGAAGAAGAAGAAGCCCCAAGCCCCACTTTCGTCATCGCTATTATTGTTGACTCACACGCAAATAGGTAGTTGTAGGATGATGATATGAATGTAATACGAAATAGATAGGTAGGGTTTTTATATAGCTACAGAATTCTGTAGTTTAGAATTTAAACAGAGAGAGAGAGAGAGTTAAAAGTGAGTTTTGTTTGCAGAGAGATGTTCATATATTTTTTTGGCATTATAAATATTAAAAGTGAATAGGTATTAGCATTTTCATTAGTGGCCGACATAGTGCATACACACCTGTGCCTTTCAATTCAATCAACTTTTAAACCAAAGCACAACTACAACTCGGAAAAAAACCATGTTTCTATATACGAATATATGTACATTTAAAAACATATTTATATATACATAGCTTTCGTGTGTGTGAATGATCATTTTAAGTTTTTTTTTTAAAGATAACACGTTAACCAGTATTATCACGCCTACACTCGCTCCTAAGTGAAATATTTCAATTTCATTATCATAAAATACATTGCCTTGTTGGTTGTTGAAATACAGTATCCATGTTTTTTGTTTGTTTGTAATATCTCACCCATGACCTTCACACATACTCTGTATCTTGTATTCTTCTCTCTCTCTCTCTCTCAGTGTGTGTGGTGTGCTAAACGGTGGCATCCGTATCTCCAATTCTGCAAATGTCTTGTGTACTATGTATATATGATTGTCAAGCCATGTGAGTGAATTGTGGGAAGGTATTTTGCTACTGACGCTTGAGTCGGTGATTGAAAAAAGTGAAGTGTGAATTTGGCAAAGTAAATTATTTTGTATGCAGATAAGAAATTGTATGGTATTATTTTGAGCTGGGCATTACATTCCCAAGATTTAGTAAATTAAAAATACGAGAGTCTATACTTTTAAAAGTATACTGCGAGCAAACTGTCTGGTTGGAGCTATTTTACAGACTTCGCGGATAAGCATTTATATATCACTTACATCCCTTTTGAAGCCGATTCAGTTTATGTAAAGCGAATAAACGAAACAATCCAATTAGAGCATGCAGGCTCATGGGCATGGATTCAGACTGTGTCAGTTTTGAGTTTGCATTACATAAAGTGTTTTCGTGTTAACAACATTAAACAAAGTGTCCATAAAACTATATATGTACCATTTTTTGTGATATTTTATGCAAATACATTGTCAGTCGTAATCGATAACAACTAATCAGTCATTTGCTCTACATTTAATCAGTTTGATTCAGACAAAACCTCACCATCAAACAAAATCTGTTACAATTTGTATTTGCATAATACTGTGGTTTTGCACCAATTACGAATAAGGTAGTCAATGAAAAGAATAGTTGGAAGTTTTTTTGTGAAAAATTAAACTGTATCCGCGCACTGACATGGATAGTTGAGAAATCAGGAATCTCTCATCTACCTTAGTTGACATAAAAATCTACAATAACCTCAAAATGTGGACATATTTATATTGGGCACTTGGAGTCATTTCCGTAGGGATATGTACTGCGGCTGGCGTAGTTGCATACGGAATGATAACTCGTTTTCTGGAATGGCTCGAAAGCAAACGGAACGTGTAAGTATTTTATCGCACACAATTATTCACCATATATATTATTCTACTTGGTATGCATAATCTAAATTGGTATAATTACTGCTCAAATCTTGAAAAAATATTTTAAATCGTTTTGCATGTGCAAATGTGATTTCAGGTCAATATCCGCACAAGACGTCAATCTAAACGTCAAACTGCATCGGCCAGATAAAATGAAGTCCTTAATGAAAACATTTCATGTGGACCAGTTCAGAAGAGTGAAACCAGAAGACTCTACAGAAACTCTACCTACAACGTAGAGATATTTTTTCTATTGCACAACGTACAACATACATAATAATAATATGTACAACAGCATAACTGTTTTATTACTATATAGGCAAACTTGTTTTTATATTTAATTCTAAAAATAGTATGTAGTAAATATTTTATTGTAACGTAGTTCGCGAAACTAGGCTAAATACCGTGAATAAAGTGCATAGTGATCTATGTATGTATACCTACGTTACATACATATCACATCTTTATTGAAGAGAATATCTTTCCTTGTGTCGTCATAAGAGCCCGAAATGCAATATGTGACCACACGCACACACACACACACAGACAGGCATCTATTTTTAATTTGTGAGAAATGTTTCGGACTATCCCACCATCCATCCATCTTTTTTTATATATTATTTTATTCTCATTACATCGTCTTGTCTCTCGTGTACCACTTTCCTTGAACCAAAAACAAACAAAATAATTTTCTGTTTACTTTCTTTGGATAGTAAGCTCCATTATTTCATCATTTTTTCCTCCTTTGCCACCTCCACTTCCCCTACTACCACACAGTTTGTTTCTTTAGTTTTTTTGTGTAACGTAATAACGTAAACGAGATGACTTGGTGAATGAATACACACGCTACACACACTTGTACTTTATACTACAGTAGCATCACAAAACTTGAGACGAAGATATTGGTGAGAGTGAGAATTGTAATCCATTTTGTGTCGCAACCAAAATAGAGACGGAAGTAATGATGGCTTTCATGAGGCAATCGGAGAATTAATGTCCATGAGTGTGTCCACACCCAAGCATTTGTACACGATCGGTCTTCTTGATAGTCTTCTCCAGGATAATGGTAAGTGCTCTGTTTCACTTTCATCTGATTTGATACATCAGTTTTTTTTCTGTATATCTGTTTGTGCCAAATATATATGTAATTATAAGCTGCATGGGTATAGTATGGGAACACATGTCTACTACTAATGGACATCTCAAATAATCTTAATTTCTATAAATATCAGTTTCCTCCATGACATTAAGTCCACATTGATGATATCAAGCTACATTACATAGTCATCATCACCGATGTAGCTTATGTGTAAATATCGATTTTAACTGAAGAGAGTACAGGGGTAGGGTGGGTCGGGTCGTAATTAATTAATTGTGAAACAATGACATAATAATTGAATGACCATTTGTTATCAGATTTTAGGCATATTTAACCCAACCCGAGTAATAGTTTATACCTCAGTGTTCCAAAAAAGCGAATTTCATAGATATTCGAAACACTTTACAAACCAAAGTCCCTGATTTGCTTCCTTAATATCGAACTCAACTCCGCACATTGTGAACGAGAAAACAACGTATGCAAATATTAATTTTGACGGGTAAAATTTGTTTTTTTGCAACTGAAGTCATTTTCGAACACTCGCTTAATTTGTATTGTAATTTTTCATGCCAGGTAACATTATTTTTATTTCCCAACTTTCATATTTTTTTCTACATAAAACTATGAATTCATACATGTATCATAAATCTCTTTTTTATATTTTTCATTATCCTTTAAACTCAAAAAAATCCCCCTTTTTTACGTTATTTATGTTTACATTTTTCATTTTTCCTTCATTAAATTTAAGTATTGATCAGGATTTCACAAACTCATGCCATAAAATAATTTGCAGAGCTAATGTAGTAAAAAGTCTATCTTGAGTTCAGAGTTCGCAGAGTCAGCTCAAACACTAAACCACGTTTCTATTTTTACTTACATGAGTGCTGTCTCATCACATCATCATCGTCATAATAACATACTAGTTCAACCACTCCTAGCAATACAACGTCAGCAATATTATTAGCTTTCTCTCATTTTTCTTCTTCTTCTTCTCTCCCTATTAACAACCAACGTTGCAGGTGCTATTTGCGTTTTATATTCTCTTCTTGTTGGATTTTTGTGTGCTTAGGCCTCTATTATTATTATACCTACATCCAATTTTATTCACTGGATGAAAGATGTTAGTGTACGAAGTATTTTTTATGCTTGACTTCTGTAAGCTTTTCCGATCTCATCATATCTATTATGAGTTCAGAGTAAGTACCAAGCGTACAAGGCCTAAAGGCCTAAAAAGCTTATTATTACAAATAAATATTGGCATATACTATTATTGCAGTGTATAAATATGTATACATAGGTCGTGACTCCTATCACTTTGGATATATTATTTGTTTACGCAATGTTGGCTTACAAGTAATGTACCGAGTAATCTGGATCTTCAATCAACCTCTAAGCAATCGCATATATATGTATGTATATTTATGTGTGTTTGTGTGTATGTCTATCTGTAATTCCTAAATGTGATCCCTTTTGCTTGGGGTTATGTGGTGTGTAATAGTAAAGAGGAGTAGCGGTAGTGGTGTTGGTATTTCGGGTTGGTTGGATAGTGGATAATAATGGGTAGTAGTGGGAGGAGAGGAGAGATGGTATATGGATGGACGACTAATGCAATAACATGACTTTGGTGTTATCCTATCTCCTTTAGCTCTCGCCTTTAGTTTTTCTTCTTAGTTGCTTTCGGCAAATCACATTATATGGCTAGATACATAGGATACATGGCCATACATATATTATGGTTATGATATGAAAATGTACAAAAAAATTTATAGGTTACACACTGAAAAGGGCTACTACTCTGTGTCTCAGAATGAAAGTAGGCATGAAAAACATAATAAAAAGACAGTACGTTTCCTTTTGTTTTTTGTACGGATTAGCTAATTGCATTATGATTAGAGTTGACCATTTTTGTGAGGTCCATCATCATCAGCATCATGGCTAGCAGGAAGCAACATAGTGGTAAAAAGGGTTCCGATGCCTACCAAGTAGCCTATAAAGATGTGTGATAGGATACGAGAAACATGCTCCACTGCACATGATACGATAACAAAAATTAGGTATACATTTTCCTGTACTTGTCATACCAAATTAATCCGTGTACAATATACCCATCACCGTGTCACCGTAAGTCGGCAACCTTTCCTTTTTGCATACGTTACATTTTTATCTATCACAAGACATTTTGATGGCACTTTGTTGTTGTCGTCGCGTCACTGTCGTATGACTAGCAGTAAAAAATTCCAATCTTCAAACTCAATTACTTTCTAGCAATATTCCAAAAACCATTTCGCTACTATACTGTTATGTTCGAAAAGTAAAATGAAAATGTTCCATTTTTCCATCCATGAATGTGGACAATAAAACTTGCTTCTAGCTATTAACAAAAGTAGGCATATGGCCACTTAAAGGCAAGTGGCGACACACTCCACACTTACAATTTGACCGGGAAAAAATATACGACAACATTGTGTCAGCATTTTCTCGTCAGCTATTTCAGTACTTTCCGCGAAGCAAATAATGGTGAGTAGTTTCGTAATATTATCTACTCAAACAAACAAACTACTCGTCGTATTAAAATGAATTTCATGTTCAGTTTCCAGATATATTTGTGGACATAATTCTGGTTACTTTTTTGCCTTAGCATTTACCTATTATTGTAGACTTTGTTTTGCATCAGCTGCCATATGTTATTAAAAAGAGCGACATAAAACAACCCTTTCGCCCTTTATTAATATATAAAGGTAAAGAGAAGAGACAAAATAATAAAATGTTTTGGGCTTGGAGAAAGAGTAATATTACCTACATATTTCTTTGCATTCACATTTGGTGGGCATGAATGATCCAATTTATCCTCTTTTTCATGAAGTACATAACACTTTCAGCAGCGATTATCCCCCTGTTTCGTCGAGAAATTAGGGTAAAAGCTACAAAATTGAGCTGCTTTTTGTAGCAATGTGACTATAATGTTAATGAAAGCCACACTGGTATAATGGAAAGATGTGTGAGTGGACCTTGAAACAATGCTTGGTTTACTAATAATACGTTGTTGCTCTTTCCTAAGTTTTCATTATTGCTGGTTGCCTTAAAAGAATCGTTGTTTATGGGGTTGCAAGGCGCACGTAATTAGGAGAAAAGCAATATTACATTGCGAACATACCATGTCGTGGCAAGTAATGTGCACACATAAGAAAATTGGATATTTAATTTGTTGTAATTTTCAAGATGCACGCCAGAGAAATAAACCAGACTGGCATCTTTCTTATCATTCACCCTAGGTGTTAGTTTCCAAGTGTGAATGCTATAGTATTGTTTTGCTCAAGGCTGCTCGGTTGACCGATAAGCTACTAAAACAAAGTTGTATATGCATTGCATAGTATGTTATAGATATGTATATTTGTTTGTGTTTTTCCGGATTCATTAAAGTCTCCTTTTATAAATAAGGAAAAGGACCATATAAAATTTTGTTTTCAGGGTGTTGTGAACAAGTATCTGTGAGTCACAATGAAACTCCCACAAAATTAATGTCTTGAAACTGGGTTATGTAAAACTGTGAAACTAAAAAGGCACGTTTGTTGGTTGTTCCAGAGCTCACGTTTGTGAGTCGCATATTATATATCTTCTAATAAGAATGTGCCATGTTTGTGTTTGAAAGATCAATGAAGCAGAAATGCAGTAGCATTTGCTTCGTTGGTCATTGCATAAAAATAAAAGTTTTGTCGATTTAATAAAATAAAATATATAATAAAAAATATTATGGGAAAGCATCTTTCGTAACAAGTCTTGGTTAATTTTGTTTTCACACAAGTGGGGCGAATAAACTTATAAG
>JAHZNC010006802.1:0-29238 GCA_027744095.1 Zhuqinia jingwanae | reverse complement strand
TGCCGGTTGCAAAAGTCATTTCGAATTAGTTAGCGACGTCATGATCTTACATAAATGTTAAATTTGGAAATCTCGCCTATGTATGGGTAACCAAAAGCTTTTCCTTGCCTGCGAAAGCAGGCTCTGTATTCCTTGTATATAATATGTTCAGCATATCTCCCGGAAAATAGACAAATTTGTCCCCACATGCTAAACCCCATGTTAATTTGTCCCCACATGCTAAACCCCATGTTAATTTGTCCCTTCATGCTAAACCCCATGTTAATTTTCCCCTCCATTCATATTTATGGGGTTTCGCATAGCATATTCTGTTTAAAATCGAGTTAACTAGACTAGACACGAAACGGGCCCATTAACGCAAACCAACCACGGCTCTGGTTTAGTTGAATAATTTCATATTTAATAGAAACTTTTTTAAATAGATTTGCCTATTATAAGATCAAACAGACATCACTGAGCTGACATGTGTCACAGTTGTAAAGAAGAAAAAATAAATCACAATTTTCGTTGGTTCACAAATGAACAGCATACAAATATGTACATGTTAATGCGCTAAGTATAGCATTGCCTGTTAGACATATTGTTATGTTGAATGTTTGACGGGATGCACTTTCATCAATAGCCAATACAAGTGGTAGAGTGTTGAATGTTTCTGGGCAATTCCTCAACCTACAAATAAATTATTTTTCTGTCCCTACTGTTGACTGTTTACCAGTTTAAGGCTACCACCGTCGGCGTTATCTACATTCGCGTCGTAGTACTCTACTCACTCGTATGATAGATGTTGTAGCATTGCATCAAGCACGTATTATATGCTTACATAAAATGTCTTGAAGATCATTTCCTCTTTTTTGCTCAGAAGTCAATTTAAATATCCATCGGCATCAATGATTGATAGTAATATGTATGTAGAATGTTAGTATTAAATGGCTATACATTCATTTCAGACTTCAATCTTTATGATTAATGAGAATGAGATGAATTGATTCATTCACAGGAAAATCTAGTTTTCCCACAAGCGGCAGCTGCAGCTTCAATGTAGAAAATAAACGCAATAGTATTTCGAACAACTATAATCTCAATAGTGTAAGAGCGCATTCGAACTACTTAACTGGCTTGAACTGATTACAAAAACATACCTATTTAAGTAGCGCGCGCTTATTACGCAAACCAGTCATAATATCCTTTTTTGTAAATTTCAGTCTGTTTGTCCGCTCTTTTTTATGAAGGCTTATTATCAGGCTTATTTTCATGACGATAACTTGTAATTTACTTTGATAATATATCTGAAGTTTGAACTTTGAAATTGAAAGATATTAATTACTTCCTCATTTGGTGTCATGCTTGTTAACAAACAATTAATGTTTTCGTTTCGTCGTATTTACATCTGCTATGCTAATTTTAATATTCATCTGCTATTCTAATTTTAATATTAATTTTAATAAGATGGATCGTCATGAGAATAATTTTTTCATACTTATTTTAAATATGAAAATATGAATTACTCTAATAGGAGTTTCGTGGGGGTAATTTGAGAGCAAAATAAAATCAACACTTACTGCATATACTAAGCTTCCAGCAAATAAAATTGATAAAACAATGGTCTGGTTGTTGACTTGCAACGTTGCAATGTAAAGCACTAGCTAATGTTTTTCAAGGAGCATATTTGAATCCCAAAATTGGCGTATACAGCAAATTAATTAGCAGTTCGGCATCGAGCAAAAATATTGACACGTAGGTATGCAGGTATATATGTAAGTGGTTCTTCACAATTTTGCTGCTATATTCTAACTACCCAATAATTATCGTTAGTAAAAGTTATGAAATTCATGAACCTGTTAATAATATTGTTGGTCGTCCAAAAAGGAAGAATTGAGTTGAGACAATTGAATTGAATTTGTATTGTAGGACAACAAATTAGATCTATAACGCTATACAACCACAACTTCTTGACATGGTATATTAGGCATACATATGTGACACAAAATCATAAAGGAAAAAACATGGAAATTGAACATATACCTAATACGTAATCGATCCGTACAAACAAACTCAAGATGCATTTACTTAATAAAGATCTGTTAAATAATATTTTTATTTGTAAGCATTCGTGTATGCATGTACCAATGAAAGCTATATCACTTAAAAAGCATGCAATCCATCATATCGTCACGCTAAATTTATTGCAACGGGAAAATCAAACGCAATAATATTGTTTTTGTTTATTTGCACTAGACATATTTCTTTCCAATCGCCAACCCACTTTTTCCAGTTTAATTTACTTTTTTCTTTAAAACAAGCCGACAGATTATAATGGCCAGCTTACATTACATATTACATAGAACTTTTGTCGTAGCTGAATATAATATGATAAGTTTGTACCCAGAATAGTAGCAAGTGGCAACTTGTACGTGCGTTGTAAGTAACAAATTTATAATGCGATGGAAAATGGTTCATGGGATGCATTTACAATCTGCGTCACTGAATGTTATTTGAGATGCCTGAAAAAATCTTTGTTGCTCATTGTACGGCATCATCAGCTCTTTAACTACAGGTGTCATCAATGCATAATGATATAATGTCTACGATCATGCATATGGTCAGACTTATTTTTCATTCCACAATAAACTGCAGTTATTAGAGATCACGTGTTTTACTTATGTCCCTAATCAAACCTGAAAACATTACACACTTCACCTGTATAACAATAATATATTGCAATTTGAGCATGAAAAACCAAAACCTGACAGTACTTTTCCACAAAGAAAAAGAATGTATTTAAAAAAAAAATTTGCTTGCATGAAAATATGCACCAACTATTGATATTGATCAATAATTGACCAATAAAAAACTTCATTCAAGCATACATACATAATAATATACAAAAATGCAATGCGTTCTAGACGAATAAAAAATATAGTCGGCTCGGCTATAAATGCATATGTACATATATGCATATTATGCATGTAGTTGTAGCAAAATATTCCATGGATGCCAACTTCATTTCTTTGCCGCTAACACGTGAACCTGAAGAATTCAAGCAGGAGGCAGAAGAAGGTAGGTACGGTATATGAGTCATCATAACGCTCGTGGAATTCACTCGAAATGCTTCTGTATTAATATGTGCGTCATTCAACTGTGACTCTCTGGATCACCCTGATAATTTCGCAAGGATGCAGCGAGCAGAAGAGGTGGAGGAGGATTCATAGTTAATTCACAATATATGCATATATAATTATAACTATGCGTGCTGTAGTCGAACGTAATCATTTAGTCATTTTCATAATCACATTAACCATAACAAACTTTTATACTTAACCTTTTTATGAAAGTTTTTGTGCTTTTTGGTCCAAGAAACCATATTGAATTATTTGTAGGTATTTTCCAAGCATCGATTTTTTTAACCCTGGCCCTGCTACTAAGAGTATAGGAATATACATATGCTCCTTCAAAAAATCATTATAAGGACCTCTCTATGAGAGAATGTTTTTTTTTTCTCTCTCTCTCTCTTTCAAACTAGGTATACATATGCATAAACCTTGTCTTTAAAATACAGCATGCAGCAGTACGAAATGATTATAAAATTATTCCATTTTAATTTGAGGGAGCAAAAGATACTTATGAAAAGCTGTTTGTTCAGTAGCTATAGGTTGGAGAATATGTGTATATTCTTTCTTTTTTAAAGTTAGTCACCTAAGTGCTAGATATAAAAATATTACGATATATACCTGTATGAATATCAAGTGAGCAAAACAAAGTTGCACTCAAAGTAATCTGGTGCATCACGTATACACTTGTGTATCAATACCTTTATTGATTTGTAATTTGTATTACAATTACAATAATACAAATCCGTAAATGCAATCGGATGTTCGTTACTAGGCTTTTAGTGTTGATGATGTTACAATTTGTTTTATAGCATCCACAATAACAACAACAACAGATGGGCATTTAGTAAGTACAATAGTATTTGTAATAATGGGGAATATAATATATTATGTGTTTCCCTATGTATCAATCTCATGGCCTTTTTTATACGCTCGCTCAGTTGGTCAATAGTTACTTACAAGCATTTATTGTGCTGACCATTCCAACTTGAACACATCAAAATCAGAAAACTATAATGCTTATTCTGTTTTCACACATACATGCAAGTAGGTACACACACACTTACAACTTATGCATGTGTGGTAAAGGGATAAATATATAACCCATCATTATATGTATGCAAGTGTTTAAGCTGTAAATACAAGCAACAAAGAGTGAAGTTATCATCATGATGATGATCATAAAGATATCATGTTAATATATAATATTTAGTATAGTACATGTACAAAATGTATTGTGTTTTCAAAAGTTGTTGATGTATAGAATGTATGCCTCTTCTACAAAGATGAAGTGGAAAAATAGAAATATGATATATGATGAGTGACGAGTAACAAGAAAACTGAAAAGCTTCTGCGCAAAGTTTGTGCCTTTAAAAGTAGAGTAAGAGAGTGCTCTAATAGTAAAATTTCACTTCACCTCACCTCTACTCCTATAAACAAGACTATAGTTAGTTTTTTCCATTCCAAGAACGTACATATTTGTCATCCTAGCATATAATACGAGATAGAAGAGACCTAACTACAATACACCCATATGTAGGTATACCTAGCATACTTATAGCCTAGGTACATAAACTTTTTGTTGTTACAATATACCAAGATAGCATATCTTTATACCTATTTTGCGATATATTACGAAAGCCCACAACTACGACCATATCGTCGTCATCATCATCATCCTACCTTTACATCACAAGCCCTCATCTATATACAAAGCATACAATCTTCAGAGTTCGTTTCTACCTCACTCTACAACCACACTACTTCCTTCGTCCTTCCCCTTTTCAAATTTTTGACCCAGGGTGACCTTCCCCACCAAAACCCCTGTGAATATGAATTTCGAGTTGATATGCTCGACTCTTGCAAAAGGGTTTAGATAGATTTCCCCCCTCGTTACTTCAAAAAATCACATTTATTCAATGGAGTTATAAAAATATAGTCATTTATCCTTATCTATATAGAGTATATAGTGCGTTGTAGTAATTTTTATCGTTATCAATTTCTCCACTCTACATGTAACTTTTTTCTCACGTAATTGTTCGCACATAATCAATCTTTTTTTCAAATCAAATAATACTTTTGTACGATTAAGTTTTCACCAGAAGTTATAAGTACGTGTTCAAATTTGCATTTATCTTTTTTTCACTTGTATCATCCTAACGGCAGCACACATGTGGTTTGCGGATTGTTTGTTATAATACGGACGGTTAAACAGTTTTTAGTTGGAACTTTGGAACTATTAACTGGAACAATAATGTACACCATCATCGCAACCTCACAAAACTGTTCCGACACTGCATTTTCTATATCTTCCGATTTATTGTCCTCATCTTCGTCGTCAATCTGAAAATTTGTCATCTTCGTCATTCCGAGAAAGACACAATTGGACCTGATCTGTTAATTACTCTTGTCTAAAAAATTAACCTTTTCTACCACTGCTTTACTTGTAACTCTCTCTACATGTAAGCATGTAACTAACTGACTGCACACATTTATGGAAGGAGGGCTTGCAACATTTCTAAAAATTACAACATTGTTAAAGGTAAATAAAAGTTTTGTTTTATTCAAAATATATGCTACTAGTAAACTAAATTTGTGTTACGTTACGTAGATAATAGAGATTAGTTTTATACCTGCTTATCCTTATCGTATCGTTTGGGTTACCATTAAGTTGACTATTTAAATGGTCACAACAATACATGAGCGAGCACAAGCAGATATTTGGTTCATTTCAAGAAATCAGAAGAATGTGATAAATTAAATTAATTGTTCCCGTTTCTTCGCTTACTTTTAAAAGAAGCATGAATTTCCAAGCTTCATATCAGGGCAAAAACATGTGTAAATTAAACCACATTTTAAGTATTAGGTATCCTTGCATGCATAGTAGGAGTACAGTTTAGAGATATCGCAAAATCCAAGTATGAACCTGAAGGTGGAAAGGTTTCCTGATTTATGTGAAAGGCGTTCGATGAACTTGTTAAATTGCATTTATTCATCAGAGTTAGTGTGATTGTTTATGATACTATTTATTTATTGCAGTCAAGTAAATTAGCAGTAAAACTAGTAAAAATATGTTTAAGAGAGCACTCCAAATCTGATTGGATTGCGTCAGTCACTAACGTAATCAACCTGAATTCCTGCTAGTAATATGCATAATGAAGAATCCTTTCAAATCCTATTAACTAAATTGGAATATCATCATGTCCATTACATTTTATTTGCGCGGAGAATGAGCGATATCGTAATCTTTCAATGACCGGTTACGAGCAGAGGTTACGGTCGCCTATTTATTATTTTTATTTCACCTTGTAGTCACGCACGACAGTTTTATTTTGCCATTTGTGATGAGGTTAGTTTTTTCTGATTTTCTGTTGTTGCATGTTGCATTTTATAAAGTCTCTAGTCTCTACTACACTTATTGTTGTTCGTATAAGTATGCTGGAGTGCGTCAAGATATTTGATTTGATCAAGATGTCATATTCGATTTAAAATTAGCACGTTTATGTATCTGTAGTAAATATGGAATTTTTGTTTGTGACAAAATTCCAGATTTAACATTCCCATCTTAAATCTACGCATCAAAATTTTCATCAGCATCTCAAGTTGCGATTCTCAACAAATCTATATTTGGGACGAGCTGGCACTACTTTTTGACGTACCTTGCAAGAAAAATACAGATTTTTCAGACGCTGATTTGTAAAACTCAGCAGCGTTCAAGGAAACAAACAAATTTGGATTTTAATTTCACACATTAATATATATACCGACATATATACATATATATACTGCTCTCCGCCGTGGGAACAGCACGCCGTGCTATAATCAATGAACCCGAGGCTTTACTCCTCCCGTGGACCTCGTCCTTCTCTTAATCTTATTATTTCACATCAAAAGCGGCTGATGCAACTAAAGCCGTCGTCAGCATCATCAGTACCTTCATTACGGGTCAGCAGTATTTTGCGAACATAGACGTCATTATTGTTATTAAGATATCAACTGTTAGAACCCACCCAACCGATATATGTAGTATTATATTCTCGTAAAAGTGGACGCACGTGTTTTAATTCACGGGCCATCATTTAAACGGACAACGAACTACTAATAGATTAAATAGGTAAGAAGCGACACTTCTCTGAACTTTTAGCTTACAACCTTTTTTGTTATTTAAAATTAGCCTTGCACGGTCAACGATTATCTGATATCATAGCACAATAATGAGCTATGATTATGATATTATACTTGACATGATCCATTCATAGTAGGTTTCTACGTTTTAGATAAATTTGCTGCCCTTACATTAGTGAATGTAATGCAACATTAATCTTATTTATACAACAATATGTCAACTTAAATACATGGAGTTCACAGTTTACACGCTGACAAACAATTGACACTTAGTTCACTCTCACTCACATTGTGTTATTGTATAACATGTGGTTTAGGTAAACTTTTTACTGGAATGTCAAGCATAAAGAAGTCAGTAATCCCTTCATCGTCGTTAATTCTTATTTTGTACAAGACAAGTTGTCAGCTCGCCAAAAGAAGGCGTACAGTTTTTATATGGTGAATTTATAGGTTTAAAAGTTTCATCCAAAACTTCAGTAAGCAATCCCAAAAACTTGATATAAAGTAATCCTACATCGGCAATATGCATACATGAGATAGTGTTCAAGTATTAAATGGTATAATTGGGGAAATATTTTCTTAATGACATATTCAATTACACTTAAGATAAATGCATAAATAGATTCACATAGACAACTGCTTCAACGATTAGTAAAAGGATGTCTCCTATGTGTTAGATGTAAGATGTGGATTTGCCAACTCATTATACTTCACACATTGGATTTTTGCGAGTGCAATTGTGTTTTTCACAACGAAAGTGCTTGCAACCGAAATTCGAAGGAAAGTTTGTTTAGCATTTTGGCATTTACCCTGACGGTGATTAGAACAGGAACAGAACATTTTTCCAATAACGACGCCACAACATTCTAAAATACAGATATGGTATGTATGCAATATTTACAGTTTAAACTCACAACTCATAATTGTTTTAAGCCATTAGTTTTAAAGCATGAAATTGTAGCATGAACAAAATGTAAAATGGCTTCTTTTATACATGACATTTACATGTTATCGCAAATTACTTTTTTAACTGTACAATATTGAAATACTTTTGAGTTTCATTTTCGCATTCATGATGACGGTAACACGAGTTCCACAACTATTTTGTTTCTTGAGAATTTCCAAGGTGGGAAGTTGGTAGTTTTATTAATATGGTGAATAGGTAGACAATTATATTGGCGATTCATACGAATCCGTTTCTAGAAGGTTGATAGACATTTGTCAGGGCCACCCTTCCGTATGGCGTTGTATAAACATATTTAAGAAAGACCAGTAACATTTTAATACTTTTAATGTATTAAATCGCGCTTTTTATTGCGATGTTAAATAAAGGTTGCAGAATTTAAAAAAGTTGTGGTTGATAGTAATTGTGGTCTCTACTGAATTGTTGCCTCAACGAGTTGTGGTTAGAGACCTTGTGGTGTGGTGTGTAGCCTCTAAAAATCCCGAACCGAACACCGAAATCAAAGAGTTGTAGGATATTGGTCTCACTCAATGTAACAATTAGACCCCGTTGAAGTAATATACATATATGATCATCGTATAATGTATTGTGTGACAATGGCAATGGATGACAGAAAGGGATTGTATCTTCAATTAGTACTATAAAATGAAAGTATTGGCACGTGCAATCTCAGATTATAACATAATATGCGGAAGAATTCGATCTGTAAAGTCAAATTTAAAGACGTAAAATCACAAACTTTGAAAAGACACTGTCTTGGTGTACTTCCTTTCAAACAGTTCAGTGCGAAGTACTAAAGAACATGAAAGGCTGATGTCATCCGTCCATGTAATGATAAGCATTGAAATTTCATAGGAGTGGGAAAAAGATAGGCCAAAGATCACTAGTAGAGCATTTTCTGAAACTACCCAAATCACTTTTTTATATTTTTTCATTATCAGTCTACCTATTCGTTACTGGGATGATTTGAACGTTTATACTACATTTCAGCTAGTAACTGGACTGTGCTGAGGTCAAGCACTTAATGTAATGTAGATCATACTTACAAATTTTGTTATAAAACGTTAATTCATAAAACTTTAAGACATCCACATAATTTTCACTCCTCTTCTTTTAAACTTTTTATCATTATCACTTAAACTCATAAAACATTGATCACCATTTTGGTGTCACCTATATTATACTACTAAATAAATACATCATATGTGAGAAAAATGACATCATTTTTCCCAATGATTTAAAAAAAGTTATGAAACATAAAATAGTACGACTCTGGTCACATAAAATCATATTTGTTTAATACTGTTACATGGAGACCCACCATAATTTTTTACATTGCCGTACAACAGCCCAGCTATAAATTCTGCATTTTTATTACAGTTTCATATATCTTGCGTTGCCGTCTGATTAAACACTGTATTTTCCACTACTGCCTGAGCCTGACCGACACCAGTATATCAGATATGCATAGAAAACTGGGAGTGAAAAAAATAAGGTTGGTACTTTGGCAGCCATCATCATTAATCAACTACATACGTCAGCAAGATTATCAATTCACGTTTTTCTGCTAAAAGGTGGAAAGCCTGAGAGAAGAGATACAATGTTTATCGGCACTCTGATATAATTTCAGTGGATTACTTCGTACTGTTCGTAGATTCTTTTAGAAATGATTGTGAGTTTTCTTGGGATCATATATGCATCCAGAGTCACGACAGCCCGTAGTCATCATAGAAAAAAATCCGACTGGAATATATTGGAAATATAATTAATGGTTATGGTACAATAATAAATTACATTAAAAACTTTAATGAAGTCGCCATCAACTGATTATGTAATTAAACTGAAGATCAACAAATTCGAATATTTAAAACCAAATATTTACTGGGAATGTTAATTCTTTTCATAGGACATGAATTGCCATGAATCATAAATATGAGAAATTAACGGCACACAACTGCGTGTTGCAAACGTTGCTATTGTAACAGCAGTAGTTAATTTACATGCGGATATTACAAATTGTTTGAAGTGGCCTTAGAAAAGTTCAGTGTTAAGTAAAATCAATGTGTAGAAACAATTATAGTATTTATGATACAGTGATTTGTGGAAATAATGTTAATGTTTTTTTTGTTTCTATGCTTTTTTCCAGAACAACTGTTACAGTTATAACAACGGCTTCAACACTTTTGCATTTTATAATGGATCCTTCCGAACCTGGAGAGCGTTGTTTGCCAGAAATGGGCTTGTCTGGTTGGATGAAGAGAACCATGGAGAGGTTGTAATATAACAACCATTGAAACCATTTTTTGTTGGTTTTTTAAACAAAGAAATATTTTTTTGTCACATCTTCTCACATCTCCTTCACTCCATTCCAGCAAACCATTTTCATTTATTATTTTTTGTTATTGCTTTGAACCAATAATTGTACAATCCTGAAACTGGCCATCTTATATTTATACCTTACCGGATGTGACCTGATTGGAGATTTTAATTATTAAAAAGCAGGCGTATGGCCAAAAGTTTGCTTATGTAATTTAACTTTGCATGGCGTTCATTAGATCATACGACCTGTCGGATTTCTGCAACTCCCCACCTGTTGACGGTTTCTTTTATCCAAATCTGCAACAACAAAAGGGAAACATCGCCGGCGTTGCTGGGAAAGGTGAGACTATAAACATTTTATATATATATATTCTGTTTCGATTTAAGATATGAATTTATACTTCAATAGTATTGTCACTATCGTATGGCAGTGTGTTTCTTAATAATACTCAATTTAATTCCAGTACATTACGAAAATTAGTATAAGATTCCATTTTTTATATTGAATTTTGCAAAGTATTGTTTATCTCGTCAGACAAGGAAACTATGCACATATACCCATGCATAAATATATATTACTACATATATACAGCAGTATTGTAGATATAATGACAAAATATAGGCAGTGTTAAAAGAATTATAATGGTATTTTTAATATTGTAATCTAAGCTTATTTTGTGGCATCGATATATTTAATGAGACATCATGACACTCAGCTAAGACATCTTAAATTGAAATGTGAGGAGCACATTGTCATGCAGTACTAGACACCAAAAGCATACACGTAAAAAATGTGTACTTACAACATGCAAATAAATTTCCCCCAATATTTCGTTACTTATACATACATACTTACTCAGGCCTGAGTTAAAAACAAGGGAGTTTGTGTTTAAAAGTGTTTACCGGATACATACATGTGTCAAAAGTACATAGTATTTGCCATATCTATTTGTTAGCCGCCAGTAGCTTTGATACTTAAACCATCACAAACTACCTAATGCAGAAGCATACATGTTCCAACTTCCAAGTAAAATGCTCATATAAATATTTATTTAATTACCCTTTGTTTAAGATCCAAGACACGGTAAAACAATGCGAACGTTTCCAGTGATATGAACACGAAAAGTTCTATACAGTAAATATTAAAGGCTGTTACTTCATGTAGAATTTCATTTCAATATTACTGCATTGGTGTAGTGGCATGTATTTAGGTCTAGTACGACAAAGTCAGTGCGGTTGAGAAAAGCAATATTGAGTAGTTTGCATTTTTACAATTGTATCGAAATAATCCCATTTTGCGTGAGTAACTTTAAGTATACTGCATTTATGCAATATTTCTACGACAAAATACTATTCATGTTTATTTTGCATTAATCAAACGTCTTTAAAAGTCTAACAATAATGTTGTGATTATTTAATTAAGGTAACTGCTCAGGAGACCCGAACATCAAGAAGGAAGAAGTACGCAATTGCACAGTCATGGGAGGTGTTATGTCAATCAACCAATCTCAACCCATCGGCCAACATCTCAACCACGCGATGGGCAGTAACGCACCGATGTACCACGCTGCAGGTATAAATAACATCAGCGGTGGTGGTTGTCAAGCCATTACCAGTAATGAGACGTCCTCTGTACCAGATTATTTAAAACCAGTGGTTTCCGGTTTCTCGTCATCAGCGTTTTCCAAACAATTATCCTTGGGATTGTCACAACACAAAGTTTTGACCGAGTCTCCAACTAGCTCGGATGAAGGCAAAGATCAGACTCCTGATGAAACGCGTAACTGGGGAAATGCGGGCAATAACAACGAAGTATATCGCCAATTCGAGCACTTGGACCTGGCCCATTCTCATCATCATCCATCTGATGACAGTGCGCCTACTCCTGTGGACCACATTGTTAGCAGTCGGTTTACACCAACGGTGAGTTATTTTTTCATAGAGACGTATTCATATTCATGTACAGTAACTATTTGCACTTTGTGATTTCGTGAGCCTGTGTCATGCGTGGTGGTATCTGTATCTTTTGTACATTGTAGATGAATGTCAACAAATCATCTCGTATCATGTGTATTTCCTTTATTTTAAGTATTTATGTTCCGTTTGCATAACTAGCGATAAAGTCATGTTGCTTTAACAGTTTTGGTAGTTCTTTTTTGAATTCAATATTCCAAGTACAAGTATTAAGAGTACCTTTGTTGGAAGAATGACGGTAAAAGTAGGAGTAGGTATATGCAACCCGTTCCAGTTTTTCAAACTATAAGGTTACCTACATACATGAAATTATTGCAGCTGCAAAGCAATGCGTGAGCAATGTTCATCTTCTGGATTGTAGTGCTCTAGCATACGTCTTACGATGTCGTTGTTTGAACTTTCCCTGACATTCAGTAGTAGTTAGCTAGAAAAGTTATAAATAAATGTCTTGTACTAGTTTAAGGGAAGAATGAATGTTTCGATGGATGTGTTGTGGCTAATTGTACGTTTGTCGTGACAAAGTTTTTCTAATTTAAGAGTAAAATTTAATTCAATCCGTTAAATTTTCTAAAATACAATTTTGCAGATTCAAATAATAACGCAAGAGGACGAAGGAGGTTCACTGCGTTTGGTTGAGAAGTTTGGTGGTGCAGGCAATAGGTCATGCCCTGCTACACCAGATGTAACTCCGTGTACAACACCTGCAATTACACCATCTTGCTCTCCACAGGTCTCCGTTCAGAGGCCCAAATTATAATAACTTTATTTACAATGTTTTAAACTGGGGATTATCAATATTCAACGCTATCTTTGCTTATGCATATCGAATTATCGCGTTTAAAATTTTAATAATACCTTAAAAAGGATGCATGCAACAATTCGTCAAAATAACGTTTAGACTTCCCACTTGATTGATATGCTTATATATATATATATATATATATATATAACTTGTTCCTTCCTGGGTAGTTTAAACTCATGAACATACAAACTAATTTTTGTGAAGTTGAATTACATTGAAATATTTTCAGTAGTACTTAGTGCTTCCCATAATAATTTTTAGGGCATGTAGTATTTCAAGTCATTTTAGCTAAAAATGCACACAAAAATCAAATATCAATTTTTGAAATCATTATCATGATTTCCAATTTTCACTAAGTAAATTCACGTGATTAAAATGTATGGTCAACGAACGCTAACTGAGTGCTTGTAATACTGGGATTAGTTATAATACGTACCTAAATAGACTTTATTGTAATGACCTTAGGTAAAAACCTAGACTCTGTAGAATTAATATTTTTGTTAGCTGTGAAATTTATCATTACGTGTGGTGTCCAAAAACTACGGGGTTAGGTTAGAAAAAAAGAAGTTTCCATGTAATTACATACATTTAATAAATTTACGTTATTTAGAGTATACATATGCCAACAAAATTCTTACAAATGCGACTTGAAAATTTGTGCGCTACAAAAAATGAAATTAGTAAACTTTTTTTTTAAACAATCTACGTGGCAGATTATCCTAAGTCTTAACAATGTGTAAGACCTTGCAAAACTTAATTTTAGAAATTTACTTAATCCACCCGGTTTTGGACACCGTTTAAAAGACAACGGATACAAGAGTAATATTCCGTTAGAAATTTTGTGCATGCAGTTTGAGATTAACAAGTCTTAAAATACCACTTCTGTTCACATTATTAATGTAAAAATCTCCCTTTCGCACCAACTTTTCGTCGAACAAAAAACATAAGGCATGAATAAGGCACGCATGCGACGAGGATGTTAGTTCGGTGAAACTTGTATGCATGCCAGATCGCTAATGGGGTACGCGTCAAATATTCTAAGTATATATATGCAATCAATGTTTTTTTGTTTAGGTGTCCCGAAGAACTGGAAACCCATTTTTTACTGGTGAGGCAGAAGCCGACAAATCGGGAAGCTGGTTGTTTAGACCAGGAAAGAAAACTGTAAGTAAAGAACATATATACACCAAGGACATGAAATAATAAAATGAAATAGGCAAAGTTCAGTACTATTTAATTGACAATGTTCTTATTTTCAGAGCAATGGAAATTCAGTGCTACCAGACAAACTCTATGAAGCAAAAATTGAGTATCAGCAACAACCGAATTCGAAGCTCGCAAAGAAAACGGTTCGTTACGTCCCTCGACCATCTGAACTTCGTGAACTTAATTTCTGGTCTCCAACTTCAATGTAGAAAATGTGTAACTAAAACGATATCGACTTGATTGGCTCTTCTGAACGCAGATGTGTAATATAATATATATATCAGATTATGTACCCAAAAAAACTTAAAATTTCACGCATTTGAAAAACAATTGGCCAGTGGAGTATTACAAATGTATAAATATTTTGCTAGAAATTTACAAAAAGGAAAACGTACGTACGATCATAATAGGATTTGTCACTGTGAATGCTCTTTTGTTTCTTAATTATGCTTCCATGTCATAGCCGTAATTTTTCTGACATCACCATAAGCTATCAACATGCGTGTCTAGCAATGTTATAAGATTGTTTCTTTTCATTCCATTTTTACAATCGTAGAAGTTTGTTACATCTACTGTTGTACACAATCAACTAAGTAATTATGATGCATGTAAAGATGTTGCAGTTTCTTTCGTATTTAAGCGTGACATCATGAATGACTGTAATCCACATCTACAAACTTTATCAATATTGAGTTCGAAATAAAACAACTATAAACTGTCTTGTGTACTCGTGGCTTTTATTTATTTATTTATAAATACCTGTAACGCATATTACAACAATTTTAAAATCAATGTAAAAAATGCTAATCCCTAACTTCAACATTCATATATAATATACATATGTATCTATCAAATCAATTTATTTGCTACCAGTTGCGAACTACTTCTGTAATAAGATAAAAACGAAGAACGGTAAGAAGTACAGTACGCAAAGTGGAAATTAACACAGTTGAGAACATACATTTTACCGTACATAAATATATACATTTATCTATTTCGTGAATAGGCTCGGAAGTATTAGTTTTTATTTATCCGTTGTAAACTTTTACTAAAAATACAATTTACTCTTAAACTTAAGTGACATAATTTGCTTATTTAATTTGCGAAAAAATCCGCAAGTATTTATTCATACGTTAAAAACCATTTACCTAAACTTCATATAACTAAACTTACATTTTAAACTTAATATTATTAATGCTTTCGGGCCTTCTTTGGAGGCATTTCCATTTCTTCTTCATTCTCATCTGTAAGTTCATCCTTATCATCTTCTGCATATTCATCCTCATCTTCTGCAGGTTCATCCGTAGCATCTTCATCTTCTCCAGGTTCATCCTTATCATCTTCATCTTCTTCCTCTTCAAGCTCATCCTCACTGCTTTCGTTAGTGTCGCTTTCGGTGTCCAATACGTTTTCCTCAAACCTACGATATGATATGAGCAATTAGGCAATAAAATAAAAATGTTTCCAACATTGAATTTGAATTAATTAGATTAAAAACTTTCGGGGTTAATGTTGCCCTGTAACTTTAAAATATAACAGATGCGTTATTAGTTATAGTTCGTTTACTTACAACGTCTTTTTTATCCTACTTTCTTGTGAAATCGTTGGAGACAAGATTGAAGACGTAGACCCGATACTCATGCTGCTACTAGAAGACTGTTTAGAATCTTGACTGTCAGTTGACTTCTGAAAATCTTCTTGACTGTCAGTTGATTTTTTAGAATCTTCTTGGCTGTCAGTTGATTTTTGAGAATCTTCTTGGCTGTCGTTTGATTTTTGACAGTCTTCTGATGGTGGAGTAGAAACGCTGCTCAAACTTGAAGTTTCCTCTTCAGTTGATTCATCACGAAATGCTGAAAAGACCCCAAATGTGCAAATTGAGAAGCTGAGTTAGAATATAAACACAATTCGTAAAATATTTTGCTTTATTTTACCAACCTTCGTCAACTGAGTCGAATACAGCATCCACCATATCTTCCCTTTTCTTGAGGTATTCCTGGTCATCAATTTTAGGAAGCGGAGGACCGTCAGCTACATGTCGCAGTGAGCCTGGGCACGACGTGGACTATTTTTGGTGCCTCGCCAATTTCATCACGACTGCTTTGAACATTACTTTCCTCTCGTAAAATTTTTCCATTGTGTACCAAGTAAAAGTCATCCGAGGTAAGGAATACCAGCTTAGAGAAAAAAAATTGGAGATTAATTTTTTTCAATTTAAATAGTATGAATAGCATTAACAAAACAAACAGAAAACATTAACATTAACAAAACAAACATAAAACATTAACATTAACAAAACAAACAGAAAACATTAACATTAACAATACTTAAATGACACAGGTAATAATTAAATTAAGACAAATTAATACCGATTGTTCTAAGATTTTCTTCTTCAGTTCGCACAATTTTGATATGTCACCAATCACTGTTGCTTGAAAGCAACTTTGGCTGAATTGAACAAACATGACCAATGCTTTAATACGGAGAAGAGACTGATATTTAATCAGTATTAATTGTATAAGATATCAATTACTTTCACCCTAAATGCCACTTCAAAAAATAATATTTTTCAGTAGACTTGATCAGTCTGCGTCGTACTACGTTTTAATTAACTATAATAATAAAAGAAGTCGAACAAGGTACATTCAATAAGACCGCTTGACTCGTGTCACCCCGTTCATGCACTCATCTCACAGTTGGTGCATCAAATGTAAAAGTCCATGCCATAGCCTTGTGGAATCCATTACAATCGCTGCTATTATACTAGTCGCCTTTTAGCAACGCTATTTGTATGTTCGCGCGAGAACTTCACAATTCACAACGGCTTATCCAAATTTGGTATATATGCAATATGCAATTAGCCTATTAATTTTCAGCCCTACACCTCCAAATTGGATGGAGTTATGGAGGAAACTTGGATTTTCTTCCTGCTTTTTGCGGTGAAAGTAATTAATGTTTTCTCATAAACACAACCTTATCATTTCACTACAAATTTCGAGAGTCAAACAGTGTTCATGTGTTCAAATTGCAAAGTTGAAAGTGTGCAATAATGTGGGCAGATTCACGCGCTTGTGATAAAATTTAAATTTCGATAATACATGCTGAAAAATATGCTTACAATGAAAATTAGTTTTTTTTATTAACTTTGTTACTTTGCATTGTCTACACAACATACATAAACTGATGGATGATGGAAATGGGCAAACAAACAAATGGGATTATGTAATGTAAGAATCACGGGTACGTACATCGTGCCAAGGCAGATTGGATACGTAGGGTATAAGTGTACCTTTCTTGGATTAATATTATTCAGTTTAACTAATAATTATACAATAACATATGGAAATAGTATACTTTCATTAATTAATCATACTATACATTCTTTGAACATGTATACAAATACTCCTTACGAACTCAGCATTTAAATTTGTTCCTTTCGAGAACTATCAAGTACTTCATCGCTGAGCAATTAAAAGCATTACAACTAATGTAAATAATACTATATTATTATTATTATTATTATTATTAATAAGAAACTTACATATTTACACAAAAAATTATGCTGGTTTGTCAGGGCAGGCCAAGACAATTTACACGTTCACACGATATATTAAATAATTTATAATATTTTTCTAATGCAGTAAACATTTACTGAAATGTACAAGAATTAAATATTTCACGAAAACAAATGCAATTTAAAAAGTTGCAGGTGTTTGTTGCTTATTATCATACTGGAAAATATTAATATTACCAAAAAAAGCAAAGAAATGCAGCGGGTCTAATTTTCTACATAGTCAATAGTTTTAACGTTTCAACAGCAATATCTCACAGTGTATATTTGTTATTTGATAGACACAGTAATACATTCGTGATAGCTATACAGTTGACAGTCTTAAATACCATTAGGATAATACACTATGTGAATTGTCGACGAGACGTTCAGACTTTGTTCGAAGTTTCAAGTTAAGTCACTTTGCAGTATTTTTTTCTGGTCCTACACGTCGAAGGCAACTTCGCTGTTAAAAAGGTGCTAAGTTTCGGATTCTAAGCTAGAGAACGAGCTGGCAGGTAATGGTGTACTATTGCCCGATCCAAAAACATTTCTACTGTGTGATGACAACGATTCTGGCACGTCGTTGAGAACCATGTCCCCGTAAAACTTTCTCTGCTCCATAATTTGCGACATAAAATCGGCCTCCAGGCGCTACAAGAATTACAGTCAATTTAAAAAAAATTAATTGTACGAAGCTCTTTGCTATGATCTCCGAACGAAAATAAACCGAACCATGAGCTATCAAATATAAATGTACAAAATTATATCAATATTGATAAACGTACCTCTAATTTAACGGGTATTTCGCTCTTAAAAGATTTCAAATGCTGCGAAAACAACTCATCCAGTTCCTTCAGCTTCAATTCTTCGTGCTGAGTTAGCAATGCTCCTGTTTCAAATTTCATTGAATGATTAAAACAATGTTCCGTATGATTCATACACTTTTATTACACGGGAAATCAAACTCACGCTTCTCATTCTGCAGTTGTTCTAATTCCCTCTTGGCAGACTCAGTGCTACCACGAAGTTCCTCCAACTGCCTTGTATGCTTGTCATCTAAACGCTGCTGCTCTGCCTTGTATTTTTTCTTTTCTTGTTCTTGGAACTGTAATTAAGAGATTTAGCAAAGTAATTAAAATATGGCACCAAGAGTGAGGGTTATTGTACTAAGCTAATTGTAAATACTTTTCGCAAGCGATCCTTTTCGTCTTCAGGTCCAGTGGCTGGATTTGATCCAGGAGCATGAATCCGTAACGATTCACGGAACATCATTTCTCTAATCTTCATTTCACTTCTAATTCTTTTTGGTAAGGCACGTTTTTCAGCAGCTTGTCGTTTCAGTAATTCATCTTCCTTGCGACTGCTGACCCGGCGATGATGTTCCAATTCTTTTTCATGCCTTATCAGCATCTAATGTGAAACATTTGGTATTAATTTACATCCAATTTTAATTGTCGTTAAGCATGCATTTGGGAAACAGTTAATAATAAACCTGCTGTCGTTGTAAATGAAAGCTCTCTTTAATTTGACGTTTCTTCAATTGATGACGTTCTTTCATATGTGATTCCTCAAGTTCCCAAAGTGACTTATGATGACGACGGATTCTCTATAAAATGAAATTAAACCGTTCAGTAATCCGTGTATGCAGAAATACAAAATAATAGATTACACGCAGCAAATATCCACCTCATGTCTTTCTTCTAAAAACTGACGCTCTAGTCCAGCTATTCTAGATCTATGAATCTCATTTTCCCGTTTCATCCTTGAATCGTGGCTTTCATTCAATTTTTCAAGAAACTGACGTTCCTACAAGATAAATATATAAAAAGTAATTAAACAATTTCTTTAAAAATGAGGATCATTTGAGTGGCAAGTGATATTTACCCGAACATGCTGATCCCTATCCAACTGTTCTTTTCTTTGTCGCCACGCATTCTTTCGTAAATCCTTTTGCATTTCATCAATTTCTTGCTTCAGAAGTTTTACCTCTTGCTTGAGTCCTTCTCGGAACAATCTCATTTCTTTCTCCTATTTCAGTCACACCAAAAATTTTTTTAAAGTTAATTACATAATAATATCCAGGATAAAATAAAGTTCCTTAAATTTTGTTTCAATGCTATATTCGTACCTGATCACCACGAATTTTCTTTGACATTGCGCGCAAGTCTTGCTCTTGATGTTGTTCAGTCTTTTCAACCAATTGTTTTTGTGTTTTTAACTTTCCTTCCATCTCACTTTCGAACCCTCTCACCAGACCCATTTTCTCTTGCTCAAATTTCTTTTCCTGTGATTTTAATTCGTATTGTACATATGTCTCAATCACAAAGAATCATACAATTTGTTATCATGCAATAAATTTTACCTGAGCCTCCAAAGCCATATGAGCCCTAAGATTCAGGTCTTGGCACTGTTTTTGTTCTTGCTTTTGCAGAAGCTTGAATTCTCGCAATTCTTGTTTTCGATTAAGGTGATAATTAGTAACGGAGTCATCATCGTCGCCATATATAACTTTTGATGTTGTCGTTGTGACAATTACACCATCAACTTCAAATTTTCTAGTTCGTTTCCTCGTCTTTTTCTTATAATTTAGTTCTTCTTTAAGACGATCACGTTCCTAAACAAAATAAAATGGTTTATGAACATGATCATAATCGTTAAACTTCGGGGTACCAAACAAAAAATCTCACTTTTGAATCTGTTTTTGTTCGCCTTAAAATGACTGGCTCCTCCTCCCCTGCAACTGTAGACTCAGATGGAGAGGGAGTTGAGGTATGATTTTCCTTATTACTATCTTGACTAACCGATGTTGATATGGATTCAGCGTCCGATCTTTGAGGAATAAAGAGACACCAATTTTATAAAGCAATTTCAAACATGAAATAAAATAATTTATTACTGTTGCAGTTATATAATACCTATCATGACTATTTGGCTTCCGTTTGGAGTGACTGCTTGCTCCATTTTCTGTACGCTTCGGCTTTTCTGTTCTATCTCTATCCAAACTGGAGGAGTTTTGTCGCCCTTCTTCCTTTGACTGCAATGGAATGTCCTTTAGAGATGATGAAACAGCAGACGACTTCAACGACTTGTCAAACTTTCCTCGTCCCTAAATAAATTGGATTTATTAAATCAGGTTCTGCCCTCATCCGATAAAAACCGTTTATGTACTATAAAAGTCTTACATTCACATCTGAATATTGTTGGCTGAGAATATGTCCATCAGAAATAGGTCTTGACTTTACCGCAGTTGCACCCTGCCTTCTTTTTACAACGGATTGCTCTGTTTCGCTGATAGGATTCCTGGTGTACTTCGGAACCATCAGATCTGGCACAGAGTCCACATCTGTTGCTTCAACAGTAGTTCCCTCGACTACAATTGATATTGGGGTGTCTTCTGTGAAACATAAAAGGAATCAGTTATGGAAAGATACATATATAAGCACGATCCTTGTTCTAAACAAGTACCCAGACACAAATCCACAAGTTACTTACCTTGCGATGGTTGCACCAAAACTGCACTAACATTATTTCTTGAATCATTCCAGTTTGATTCATCTCCAACAGCAACAACAGATATATGGCTAATGTTTAGATCTAAAAAAGGCAATCAAATGGTAAATCAAAATAAATAATTTTATACATTTTTCTGTTGAAGATATGAGAATACTGACTGAACATACTTTGTTCGTATATGTCAACGGGGGAATGACGGTCCATCACAGGACTCAAAACTACGACTTCACTATCATCAAGTTTCTGACCCTTCAATACATCACCTTCTACCCCACTTGTGGTTGAGGAAGGCAAAGGAACTTTCGAAGTTTCATTAATTTTCCTTCGACCATCCTCTGTTTGTGGATCATTAGAGCTGAGCCACGTTTTATTGGTACTATTCGCCACAACCACCACCTAGAGTATTCGCAAAAATATGTGTCTAAATGATTTTCTTTTTTACACAATTACAACCCTGGAATGTTTTTTTCTACACAAATCCAAAATGTTACTAAACATTGCACTGTCATTTTTTTATATAAAAGAGCAAGAGGTATGTAATTGTCTTACTTGATCAGACGGTGATGCAATAGAAACATTATAATCTTCCGTACGCGGTGAGCCAACCGTGACAATAGTTGAGGAAGACTCATTACTTAATATTTTTACGTCCTCAGCATTTACGTTAACCACGCTAACAGGATCGACAGGTTCAACAGGTACAACAGTCACTTCGTCATTCTGAACTCGGTTTCTGCCGTCTTTCTTGGGTTTGACAACCTTACTGTAAACATGATTCGAGGAATCAGCCTCTGCCGGATCAGAAATCTGTTTACTTGAGGCTACGATTATTGAACCTGCGATATTAGAATACATTACATTAGCTTTGTTTACATTCCCATATTTCCAACCAACACTGTATATTGTAGATAACCGTACCGTTTGAATTAAGAGCGGTGGATGATGACTTATCTTTATCCTTGTTTACAGAATACTCGAGCTCGTTAGCTACAGCATTCGCAATTTTGGAGGAAGATTTTTCGGACTGACACGGAACTGTCGTTACCGTTTTAAAATCCACAATGTCTCTTGACGTTGCAGCAGCAACAGATTCACTATGCTGCACCTTAGGAGTAGAGGATGGACTTTGTCGTCCATTTGATGTTGGAGTACTGATTTTATTTTCAGGAATTCTTGAGGTGGAACAACATTCCTGGCTTGCAACATCGTTTGAACTTTCCTCTGTATTTTGGTTGTCAACTTTCTGTCGACGTGGTGTCATCTCTTGTACATCTAAATTGTTCGAAGGTAGACGAGTCGATTCTACTCGTTTGTGCGGACTAGAGGTACTTTTCAGGTCACGTCTTGTAGGTTCATCAGTGGGTAATTTTTCTACAATATTGATATCACTATGTGTGGAGGTCGTAGTAGAAACGAATGGCGCAGGAGTAGCAACGGTAGGCGGTAAAGTATCAGACGTACGTTTGTCGGAGGGATGTAATGATTCATCATTTGAATACAATGGCACATTAGCTGAACTATCTTTAGATTTATTTGTTGAACATGCTTTCGCGGCTTGTTTGTCTAGGGCAGGAGGTTGAGGAGCAGGACGTTTTTCTTTAATTTTCTTCTCCTTTTCACCCTGGGAGGGAGAGCCTTGCTTTGTACGTTTGGGTTGAACCTCCTCCTCCCCAACAGCACTGCGCTTCTCTACACTTGCACCTGACAACGGAGGTGTGTCTGGTAGAGCGAAAGCGCCTTGATCCAAGGGAGTCGCAGGAACTAAAGAATTGTGACGTAATAACGTTAGATTGTTCATGTGTGAGCCTAAAATAAAGTAAGTGTAAGCCATAACGCACAAAAAATCTTACCAATATCTGACGAATCTGATGTGTCTGCAATTTCCATGTGGAGTTGGGAGGACCTCTGCAAGAATAAAAGATTTAGTTTATCAATACGCACAACTTGCACAGCTAAAGAGGTTAATTTATTCGGCACTATTTTAGCAATCAATAATTCATATGTAAAATTATTATGTGTCATATTCAACGTCTTCATGCAAGGTAGTCTCGAGAAATAACATATAAGCAAACACTTGAATAACTTCAACTTCTACTATTTTGAGTTACGACATGTAAATTTGAAGCCGTAACACAGCAAATCGACCAAATAGTAAGAGCGAGAAAAGTCAAAGCGTTAAGTAAAATGGTGCTTGAATATTAAAGTTATCTTAAAATAATGATTAATGTAATTGATAAATCCTCTCCATGAGACATGTTTTTAAAAAGTTTAAAAAAGAATTATTCGTTCCAATACTCACATTGCTAAACAATTCAGAAATGAAATACATAGTAGCCAACTCCACAATTTCTACTACAAAAATAATAAATAATTAAGAGTTAAAGCATTCAAATGGAGTTTAACTTACTTAGACATGTCAAAATCAAAATTTATCAGTTTAACTATACTGCAACAAATAAAATAGCTTGAAGTGAAAAGCAACTGCAAGCGACAAATACTGGCTCAGAATAATTAATTAAGACCCCAAGGTTAGAGGTCTTACCAGCCTCAGAAACAGCACCCTCATGACGACTATAACTTGATTGACAGTTCTGTGAGAACGGAAGTAGGAAAGACATGGAAAGTGAAAGGAAACGAAAAGATACACACGCGTTCACACCTATTTTGAGCATTTTACTTGAGTTCTTTCAGCGAAGTAGATGAAAATATTGTAAAGCTGTGCGACATATTTCGTATTCACAGTTCACAAAAATTTTAACATGAAAAGCAATATAAACCAGGCTTCACTAATTTACTAGTTTTATAAAAACCATTAGCATTACCTCAGCAAGATCATCTTCAGTAACCTCTTCAACAACTTCAGCCTTGAATTCAGCCACAAGGTCACGAACTGGCTTTGAGTCAGTCGCTCTTGTAACAAAGGGATGCTACAGTAGTCAACAACGAGAATATTATAGATATAACAAATGAGTACAAAGAGTGGATTGCCTATATCACTTATAAAAGTTAAATATCGTAACATTTTCATACATGAAGTAATTCTTGGGCTGTTGGACGATTATGTGGGTCTTTGATTAGGCACTTTGAAACAAAGGAATTGAATTCAGGAGTGTAAGCAGTTGGTTTCGTTAGTTTTGGTGGGTCACCGCGTTGTATCTTCAGCACCACACGCATTGGACTAAGTTCATGATGTGGGGGCTCCATTTCAGCGCATTCAATCAGAGTGATTCCCAAGGACCAGATATCGACCTATAACATTATAATTATGAATTATTGTCTTCGTTGCAGCACAATTTATACTTTCAGATCTAATCTAGGTATACCTTGTAGTCATAAGGATTGTCCTTGAACGTCTCACACATAACCACCTCCGGGGCCATCCAATAAGGCGTTCCAATAAACGTATCATGCTTCTGCAGTGTATACTTATTTTTTGCAGATACTCCAAAATCGGCTATTGAAATTACAAGGAATAAACATAATACGAAATTTTGAATTTGTTTCTTTTAATATACCATTGAAATCAGGATCACGTCGCACTATCTGATCTCTTAGTTTTCGTTACCTAGTTTAACTCCGCCAGCTGCGGTTACCAGAATGTTGCCTGCTTTCAAATCTCTATGAATGACTTTATTATCATGAAGGTAGCTCAATGCAATGCACAACTGAGCAGTGACGTAAGCGATTTGGGCCTCCGCGAGCGGATGTTCCAATTCTACCATAATTGTATCCAGTGCTCCTCCATCACAGTACTCCAACAGAAGCTAAACAAGACACTTTCGTTATGTTAAGACAATTATAAATCGCATTTCAAGATTCTCTTTTCACACATTGGCAATTCTCCAATCACAATGCAATAAATCAAATTACGACGTCAAAGCATAAAACTTACCCATAACTTGTTATCAAAACAAAATGCATCAAACAGAGTGACGACGTTCGGATGCTTGCAATCAGCAAGAATATCTATTTCAACCCGAAAGTCATCCAAATCTTCATCGTTCTCCAAACGGCACATTTTAGCGGCAGCTAGCACACCAGTCTCTTTATGTTTTGCCTAAAAATTAGGTATATTTGCATTAACTCAAGTCGCTGCTGCATTTCACTACGACAGCAAGACAAAGTATCAAACGATGATGCTTGTTACTAGGCAATGATCTATCTAGTTACATGGCGTCAAGTTCATAATGCAATAAAAAAAATACGAAACAATAAAGAAAATGCTGTTAATCGCAATGTTGGGGGAAGTCTTCTAACCTTGTATACTTTTCCGAAAGCTCCATCTCCAAGCTCGCCAACGAAATCCCACCACTGATACGGATCTGTTTCCATACGCAGGCACGCCGGGAGTTTCTTATATCGGCCTCCTTGCCCACTTCCATCCCCACCTCGACTCATTCCCCCACCAAAATTTAGTACCTTCTTTAATCCACTTAGGAACGACATGATTACTCGTAATTTGCAATGGGTTGCGTATCACTTTCCTCATTTAATTAAGTTTACGTTACCCCGTATAACGAGAATAATTCTGAACCACTACACAATCATGGAAGAACTTGTTTGATAACATAAAAGGCAATGCGGTACTTGACAAATTTTCCAGAGTGAACCTATTATCGAAGACGATTATGTAATTATTTTCAAAATTTTTGTGCAATGAATCGTTATGCTATAATATTAAAATATACAAATCGCTTAAAAGAAAACTTTGAACTTTGCTTATAAAATAGAAAACACCTGAGGCACTGAGGCACAGTACTGGTCGATTATCAGCTGACTAACAAATAAAATAATAAAATTATGATAACCAATAACACGTTTATTGTACATATGTAGGTATATTTAATTTAAAAATTAATATTATTAATGAGTTGAATTATTTCAAAATAGTTCAGCGAATTCGAAAGCTACTACATTGATTACTACAACAAAAATAAAGATATATCGCCGTAGTTTTACAACTTATTTATAGTTAATAGTACGCATTAGACAACACAAGTCCTAGCCAATTTACCCAAATAAATAAGTACACTCAACTTAATCAATATTTACAAACATAGCTTGCGCAGCCAACGTGTAATGTATTAACTTTTACTTTACAAAAACCAGAATAATATATTCAATGATAAAATCCTAAAATTTTCACTTTACTTTGACTCATGTCAATTCGTTAAGGGTTGACAATGTGACAGGACTGTTTGCAATACTAAAACCACAACTGACAATTAGCGTAACCACTTGTTCACGTGGCAACGAGTTAAAATTGTTTATAAAAATTCACAGAAAAACGGAAGACACGACAACAATGTCTTTGTGCTTGCCAGTAAGCCCTTTTATGGCCACTGACAAAATCTTCACGTTAGGTTTCAATGTCCAGGTCAATAAGCTTCTATTTTTTACTCTTCTCACCATGGCTTGAGCTTTTCATCGTACAGAATGTAGTGGTATAAATTGGCGATGTGGAAGCGTTTGTTATTGTCAAATCGGCAATCCAATCACTTAACATGATGATTGGCACGCGGAGGAAAAAAGTATATTGGAACGAATGCGCACTCTTTTCATGAGCTGGATTCTTCCATCATCACCATTGAGTTTAAATAAATAAATACATAAACATCTCAGCGTCATTTCGTTCCATCCAACAGCATAAGCGTTGCATCTACTTTACTATTTTTCTTCGAAAACATTTTGATGGCTGTTATGTCTCTACAATCAAGCTATCTGTTCACTTTCATTAACAGTGGATCTGATACAATTCCCGAATACTTGAAAATTTGATTTATGAAAAACTTTTATTTATTTCATTAACTCTATTCAATCAGTTCAATTATCCAGTCCGTCACGGATTGTATTACCTTCACCAACCACATAAATCCAAGAACCATGTCACTGCTAACCCTTTGCTCTACCCATTTCTTGAAATATCAATGTCAATTGCCGTTATAAACAAATAAAATAACAACAAAAATCCTTACTCAATATTTATATCTTCATAGGATAAGGCTTCATCGTATTATCGTATAATATTTAGTCGTTTTAGTTGAATGTGGTAATGATAAGTACTTAGATTTCCTTATCATTTTTTATGTATAATATTATGTCTTCCTGTTCAAAACAACACCAATAATGCAATGCCAGAATGTTGACCACTTAAAATCATACTTGAACAACAGTAACAATTGTAACTTTTCCAACAATCAAGCTATATCAACAATTTGTGTTCCAATACATCCACTGACTAGCAAAAGCTATAAAAACTGTAACTAAACACTTCTAGTATTTATTTATATTTATTATTATTATTATTACTCATTCTTGTTTTTATTATCGGTAGTTCTTCAAGTCAAGTGGTATGAATGAATTAAAAAATGCAGTCGTCGTAGTAGTAGTGGAATAGGTGTTGAGTTGTTACTTCAATACCTGCGTATATACATGCATAACATGACACACAGGGCGCACCAGCAAAAGTACCACACTGCTACGGTACTTACTAACTTACGTGCCAATTCAACCAATTGTAGAGACACAATACGGCTCTACGGCAGTGATTAGTGATATATGTATGTAGGCTAAGGGGAGAATTGAGGATATACATATATACATAACCTCTCACAGACCAGAAAGAAGAACCACCTTTTTTACCGAGAGATAGCAAGCGAGATTTTTTTGTATGTTTAGAAGAAGTATAGTAGTAGAGAAATAATCACTCGTATTTCTGAAAGATTAATATCTGAGTGATTTTGACTATGCCAAAATTATTATCTGAGTTGGTAAATACTTGTGTACAATGCAATATCGCTAACTCAATATGCAATATATATATATATTAACCACAAAAGATTAACATAGGTAATTTATAAATAACGAAAAGCGGTTCTTAAAAATATGGAACTTAAACAAAAGGCAATAGCAGGCAAACACTTCAAGATTTTATTTTTGATGCATCCCATTGCATTGCCAATATTGCCATGTATTTACATTATATGTAAGTTTTTTGTACGTGTTTTATGTGAAGTAGGTATGAGCATCTATGTAAAGCTGACTTTGACTCGTAAAAAAATAATCAGACAGATACAACTTTGTGACGTATTTTTCTGTGTTTCTGCTTTAAATATTGAGTTTAAAGTGTACAACTTTCATTAAGCCCAATGTCAAGATGTTGTATCAATTACTGTATAAAATTTTAAATTAGTTAATTTTCAGCGTTGCAACTACCAATTTGCACGGGATTTGTGTTGGATGATGGTCAAATTTCTTATGATTAAGATTTTTAGACTTGCCTCAAATTATATGCAAGGCGACTTCTAGCTTTTACGTCTAGGGCGTCAACGTTTTCTCAATTCCATCTAGATATGATGGCCACGGCTTATTAAATACTTATGCCTCAGTTTAGTCAGTCACCAAGATAATTACTAAATTAAGCTAACTATGCTGACATATCAAATGTTTTCATTTTTTAACACAATGTAATCATCAGCGAGTTCTCAACTAGTGCATTCATGGCTTTCGTTCTCGATTCTCTCACGTACTGTCTATATTGTTGCAAGTTGCAACAATACAGGCAGACATACGTTCACTGTGCTGCTTCTTTTCTATAACTTCAACTTCGTTTTATATGATTCACATATACACACACACATATAACTTGTAAATACTCAAACTACGGTATTATTAT
>JAHZNC010006801.1:0-14313 GCA_027744095.1 Zhuqinia jingwanae | reverse complement strand
CAAAGGAACAACAGAGGTAATTTATTACTCGCAAATCTGCGATGCTCGTAATAATCATCGTCATATTATCCGTAATCCATACATTATCCATTGTGTTTCTTGCTCTCTGCTCATCCATCATAAAAAAAACAAATGTGTGCGGTTGCATTTAATGTAATAACCAGACTCGGCTGTTTCATTTTCAATTCAATTTAAATTGAGAAAATGTAAACATTTTCCATGACCTTTTTTCTATTGCTTGATTGATTTCGAGCTCGTTGTTTACTTCAGTAAAAGTAAGAGACAAAATTGGAATAACTGGTTAGTGGAATGTTATAAATATTTTTTTTTTGTTTACACAGCACAGGTGACTAGGTAATTTAAAGAAGATTATTTTTTTCTGTATTCGAAAGAAACGGGATCTTTCTTCTCGAGCGCTTTTTAAACGTTTTTTTCTTGTCAGGTGAGGCCCATTCCTCTCACCTGACAAGCAAGCAATCAACAAACAAGAATTAAAACATTGTTTTCGCCGAGACTAACTCAAGAAGTCTAAACATATTTGAGGACTAACGCACATATGATAAAATACATATTATTATTATGAAAGTTCAATTTCAATATAAAAGCTGCTACCTATTATGTACCTAATTTAATACCATACACCAAGTTTAATCAAGTTTTTAAAAACTAGATTCATGACCAGATCCAATCGCATTTAAAGAAAAGGAAAATTGTACACGTTTTTTTTTGGGTAACAATCTCGGCTGCCATTTCTTCTGCTACACTTGTCCTCCATTCAGCTTCATATTATTATTATTTCAGTTAAAAAAAGGAATTTGACGACCGATCGTAATATCGTTTGACGTAATAAGATACACGTACGACGACGGTATAGAAAATAAAAGTGCCCAAGAAGAAGTAGATTAAGATAATTTTGTTTGCATTATTACTGTTAAAAAAATAGCCGAAGGGGATTTTGGTGTAGTTTCTGAGGTTTTTTTTTAAATACATGCCATTTTGTGTGTTTCACTCTCGATATAGTTGATATTGATCCGTAGCAACCGTCGCGGTGTAATTGCCTGTTATAGAGGTAGAGGTTGCAGCAATAACAACAACTAACTGCAGGACTAAATTAAACAAAGGTGTTTTAACATGCATGTTTTTTCATTTAATCTCAAACGAATTGCATGGTTAAATTCCAAAATGGTTGATATTGTTGGAAACATGGATATTGCATAATTCAATTTAAATCCCTTAAAGTTTTTTTTTTTTGCTACTAGTCCATTATGAAAGGCGTTTGTTTGCTTGATAGGATAAGTGCGGTGCTGTCAAGTGACATGACGTGTTGTGTCGTTGCGTTGCTAAAAACGGCACAAAACAAAGGCTCTCAAGTTATAAAGGTGGTTGTTGGTGTAGCAAACAAGCTCTTTATTTAACAGTTATGCGAAAATTGCGTGTGTGGTGGTGGCTTTAATAATTAACAGACAACCTTACTCTTATTGAGAAGTGAGTACTAATTGTATATGTAAGTATATCAGATTTGGTATGAACCCTAATTTTATTTAAAAAAAACAACCTTGTCTGTGTCACTTGTTTTTTTTAAAGAGACTATCAAAAGGTTTTAAGACTTTTTGAAATCACTACGAGTTTTGGATGTCTGTCTGTGAGTAGCGAGCGCGGAAATTTGCGTAAATAAGCTTCTTCTTTGGCGTATGCAGATTTATGTGATTTCCCACTTATTTTTAGGCTCTGGCGATAAGTAAAGTTAGTTTAATTATGTTTTTAATTTTAATGTAAGCAAGGCTTTTTTTATATTTCGATAGCCCTTTAGGAGCTATTTAACCTTTGTTTCTAACGTTGTAACTTGATGTTTCAAGAGACCCCAATTACAACTCACTCAATTTTTGGCTGGTAATTTCATTTCTATAAGGAAATTATTGCGTTTTTAATTAAAAAGGTTGATAAAAAATAGAAATACTAATTTAACACATTAATTTATTAGTGAAGTTCAATATTTAATGATAATTAAAATTCACCATAGAATTAGGATAATAATGAAAAATTAAAATACTGTCATATATTTAGTCTACTATTTGCTTAGGTAGTATATTTTCATTTCCAAGGGAAAAGTCTTGATCATGCCATGTCCGGAAGTGTTTCGTTCATCCGTAGAAGAGTAGAGGTGTGAGCTAAAGTGAGTCGTTTACTGCATTTCTTGCATCCGTGCGCCTTTTTTATAATCTGTGTGTATTGTTTTCTTACACACAATCTAAAGTTTAGATTTTAGATTCCAAACAGCTTGTATTTACTATTTGTTCATATTTATTCAGAACGACAACCAGCAGACTCAGCAGAAATACTTGCCTGTTATATGAAGCTGAAGCTCGGCTGCACAAACTTTAGTCAACCTGCATACTACAATTTGCTAATATTCTCATTAATGCAGGTTGTAACACATGAAGGAGTTTTTGAATATTGGGAATTGTCAGTAATGTAATCTGTATTTTACAATAAGCTGTCATAAATCCGTATGCAATGGATATACTGTTCACTGTGTATTTTTCAATTTTCCTTACTTCAGATTGAAATGCTTCTAGGCAGTTTTATTTCCTATGATTACTAATGAAATTGAAATGACCATAATTATGAATTAACGTTTGGAGTTTACACAAAGCGTAACGTAACATTGAAAATTGCAAGGTTTTATTATTTCAAGTGCCTATTTTTGCCTTGAATCGAACTGTGTGACATATATTTTAAGTGACCTCAAGTATGGAGATATTAAAAATCATCAAAAAACTAATTGGTTTCGGTTGTTGATAAATGTATTCATTTTAGATGATTCTAAAAAGTTTTTATGTTCTGTTTACGCCAGTGTTGTTGTTAACTTTTAGTTGAACTTGAACGCAGCATATTAATTATTGTCAAACAAACTTTATTAATTTATTAAATGAACTATATTTTTTTTCGAATTTTAGGTCGTGAGGAGTTTTCCGGACTTGACAATGATGCCCTGGATTTCAGTCAACTTGAAGACTTCATCGCAAATGAAACGGATTCCAATGGAAGGTGAGAATGTTTCATGTTTATTGGATAATAATAATTTTGTGTCATGAAGTATTTAGTATTTTAAATACCCCATGCATAAGGCATACGCGTGGCTTTGCACTAACTTTGAGGGATATTTTCTTCGTCAGTTATTTTGCTGACACATTAGCAAACACCGAAGCTTCCAAAATCGCAGTCCCACCAACTTCCCGAGATAGAATATTAGTCATAACCACAGCTGTCCCTCCGATCGATGCTGGGATCTACGTTGGAGGAAAACCTGGTCCTCCAGGTGCCAATTCACGCCCGACTGCGTATCCACCAGGATCACTGCCGTACGTTCAATAGTATTTATTCAAGCTTTAGGTTAATTATAAAATGAATTATGTAACGAAAATAACCCACTGGATTATATGATAATAGGCACAACCTTCCAGACAGTCCACCAGATTCTGGATCGGAACCACCGTACTCACCGACAGATCCTGGTTCTCGATCACCGAGTAAGTTCCATCATGTACACTCAATATAGCCATACATGTTTCATGTGCTCCCACAAAAAACTGTGTATTTAATTTTGTAGATCACAAAGGAAACTTAAGTGGTCGTAGAAATCTTCATGATTTACTTGTGCATCCAATATATACGACCCCTCAACATGGTAACACCTCGGCAGCCACAATACTACCACTCATTCCGCATGACCTTCAGTCACTTGAATCCCCGTTGCCCCATATAGCGCCAATTCATGTTCCACCATTGATCCCCATCTCACCAACCGCAGCGGGTGCTTCTATTGATTCGCCCGCTGGGAATCCTACATTAACAACGTTGGAAGGAAGTCATTCAAGCCATGTTCCTGGCGACACTTCTCAATCACCACCTGGAGGACCCTGCCAACAGACGGCCACCCCATCTGGGACAGTTCAACAACAAACTTCTCAAGGGGAATCATTGGTTCCGTTTTACACACAACTTACTCCTGTCCACGCCACGCCTTCAACGACAACGAGTAATGACCCACCTACTCCTGTTCCTGTTTCCACTCCTACGGGACGAGGCGGAAGGAAAAGGAAGGCGTCTGGGTCAGGTGGCGCAACTAATGGCAAAGTTGTTCACGTGAAACAGGAACCCGGTAGAATAATCAAAATAATGTCTCGTTTTATACAAACAATGCATGTCCTAATTAAATATCAAAATGACTAAAGTCCCCATAATATACACTATTACTGTTTACAGGATTTGCTGGTGAAATGTCGCCATCTGACTCAAACGGTTCAAACAATAATGGCAGCAATGGAAACAACGGGACGAGCGTTTCAGTTGACGATGATTACGGGTTTGATTTTTCAGGAGATCCGTCCATGTTTCTTGATTCTAATTATCAATGCATCAAATTTCAACCCTTTCAAGAAAATACATGGCACACTTTGACAGATGAAGCATTTAAAGAGTTGTAAGGAATACAAAACCAAATTTGTTGCGATAAAAATGTATTTTATTTGGGTTGGAACTAACCTTTAAACACTGACTTGCAGGAGTAATGTGTACTACAAAGTAGACGCTGACAAAGGTTTCAACTTCTCAAATTCCGACGATGCTTTTGTCTGCCAAAAGAAAAATCACTTTCAGGTATGGCACCCTCAAACTTTCTGTACAAAATTTGTGAAAGGAAGTTTGTTGTATAACAAGTTCTCTCGTTATTTTCCGCAGATTACATGCCACTCTAGGGTGCAAGGAGAACCCAAGTATGTCAAAGCAGCTGACGGCTACAAGCCAATCGAAAATTTTTATGTTCATTTTTATGGAGTCAAAGTGGAATCTCCCAATCAGGCTATCAAAATTGAGCAATCACAAAGTGACAGAAGCAAAAAGCCTTTCCATCCAGTTTTGTAAGTTAAATTTATGTATGGCTTAAAATATTAATTTGTTGAAAATGAAAACATGGATTAGGTAATGAATATTTAATGGGTATTGGGATGCGCCAAATTTATGATAATTATTATACATATAATGATGCCACATTTAGTGTAATTTAAGTGTTTTAGTATATCAAATGAAAAGGAAAATTTATGTATGCAAATTGTCATGTCTGGAGTCTGGAAGCTTTCTTCTAGTAATCTGTGTCTGTAAAAGAGTGTATGTCATGGGAGTGGGGAACTGCATTTTTGTTGCATTCGTGAGCCTGTATTTTTCTTCTTAATTTTGATCTTATGTGTAGTACTATACAGATGTACATGTCTGGCGCATTTTGACTCAAAAATTTTGAGTACACATACCGACTTACGTTTTTCATTTGCATAGTTTTGCTTCTTTACTGCAGGTATATTGGTAATAACATCTTTGGATTCGATTAACCTATAACAAATGAAGTGAAATTAATACCATCACTGTTATGCAGCAGTATAAATGTAACAAATCATTAATGAATGGCATTATATTTTTACTAACTAACACATACTACGTCGCAAACCGTTTGGAATGCTCCCTTTTTCTGTTGGGTTTTGGAATGTCCGTTATGTTTAATTCATTTGTTGTAATTATAACAATCAGACGATTACATTATTCACGCGCATGCTGCTAACGTTACAATGCATCTAAATTTCCGTTATTCCAGTTTGGTGCATTCTAAGCCTAATTACTAATTACACCATGTCACATATGTACCCATTGACGCATGTATTGGCTATACTTCCTGACAATTAAACCATTTTCTTGATGTGTCAATTCAGAATGGAGCTGACAGGAGAGCAAGTGTCAAAAATCACCGTTGGTCGACTTCATTTCAACGAGACGACATCGAATAACATGCGAAAGAAAGGAAAGCCAAATCCTGATCAACGCTACTTTTATTTGGTAGTTAGCTTCAATGCTCAGTGCACTGATGGCGCAAGTTATCCCATAATGGCTCACTCGTCACAGAGAATCATTGTGAGAGTAAGTGAAAAATCCTTGAGGGATGGTCATAATATTCGGCTATATTTTATTTACGGACTAAATCTAGAACTCACTCAGCATTGTTTCAATTTATTATTTAAAAAAACTAAGTAGTAGTATATATTATTCAGCAAAAGAACAACATTACTCATTAAAATTACTCTAAAACTTATTTGTGTCACGATTACTAAATGATTTGATATTTTTTTTCAGTTGGACACAAAACAACAACTGAAAAATGTGCAGCAACTTCGGGTTGTTCGTTACAAATATAACCCCGAATTTGCGAAAATGCTGGGACTTGCGGAGAATGAGGCCATGGACACTGGAGTTATTGCACAGGAGGTGCAAAAAATTTTACCAGAAGCTGTCAAGGAAACTGGTGACATTCAGTTGGAAAATGGGCAAAAAGTTGACAACTTTCTTGTTGTTAATAAAGTAAATTTCCAAAAATAAAACAATTTGTAATTTCCGTATGAAGTATGTAATATCATCAAAGTCATGCAAAAACTCAATTTATTCAATAATCAGGAGCGAATTTTCATGGAAAACATTGGAGCTGTCAAGGAACTGTGCAAAGTAACCGGAAAGCTGGAGACCAGGATTGATCAGCTGGAAAAAATTACTCAGATCCAGCGCACAGAATCCAATTCAAGCACAGATTCACCTCGTAAAAGAAGGTCACGATCAGATTCACGTGTGCGGGGAGTTTCTGAACTCCTTTGTTCGAATAGATGCGTTCAGCTGCTGATAGTTGTCCTTGTATTAATAATGGCATTCTGGTATGTTAATTTATTTACGTATTCTCTTACCAAAAATTATTATTTCGCACAGCTATATAATTTTTTTCTAAAAACTTTAGCTTGGTAGCAATGGCTACATTATACATATTGGAATATCACAAGAGGTCATCATTCGAGTACTACCACAACTCCCGTCACTTGTTTAACAACTCACATGCGTATATTAACCATCCGGCGTCTCCATACTTGAACGATGTGTTTTCACATCCACCGTTAAGGGAGGATCAGACAACGCTCATGTCGAGTAATCATTTTCACCCTGCCTCCTCCCCGCATTCGTACCCTCAATTCACCAAGCCGTCGAAAATACCTACCAAACTGGTGACACCGAACATTGTGAAAACTGTGCTGTATTCACAGCCACAGCCAATAGCCAAGCCTCTTGTTCTTGGAAGACCTGATCATTGTCCTGAGACAGTGGCATACGCAAATTCTCCGTGCAAAGTAAGACGCTTGTAAATTAGTGAGAATCTAAAGAAAATATGAGCGTCGTCGATTTACTTATTGATGATTTCCCTTTTGTATAGACCTACTGCTGCCCTGGAACAAATCTGGAGGAAGTTCCTCTCGATTATTCAGAAATTGAGCGAAGAAATCATGTATCTCTTACGGGCGCATTTATCTCACAGCAGAGATCTCCATTAAATGCAGTGACAGAGAGTAGCATCAGTAGCAACAATACTGTAGATGCTGTTTCTGCATCGCCTGTAAGTTGAAAACTTTATTTGTTTCTAGTAAAAACTAGAGGAAATATGTATCTGATTTTTTAAACTAAGGAGGTTGCACAATTTTCTTACAGGCTAATAATGCTGTGAGCAGAAATGGCTTGGAATTCAAAAAACGTCGAAGACGTCAAACCCACAGAGACTGTAAGATGGTCACTTGAAACTTGCAATTTTAATTAAAATACAACTACTTTGTTTTGATTATTGTTTTTAAAAAATGGTTTAATTTTTTGTTGTTTTTTTTTGTCGATTTTAGCTCCGAAACTTATAACTGTGCCATCAATTCTTATACTGTCAGAAATAATCAACAAAAGTTTGGACTCTTCATACTGTATGACTAACTCTGAAGGTTACCATGACTGCGTTTCTACCGAAAATAGATATTTCTCTGGTGTCAACCTAACGTATCATGTTCCCCTTAGTAAATACTGGGATGAAGTGAACCTCTCCCTTGTATTCAAGTAAGTCTATTTCTCTCTTTTCCAAGATTGAAGCAAAAGTAATATTATTTTGATTAGCACCTTGTAAAATGACACGAATAATCTTACTGACTATAAACTTTGTTACCTTTACATCCATAGTTTTTCCTCAAAGTTTGAAATATCCAAGCCTCAAATCTGCAATGAGTTCTACTCACAGCCGGATTGTAGAATGAGTAATGGAGTGACAAACAATGAGTCAGATCACCCAAGTTCCAAGGGGAGTTCTGATGGGTACGTGATTGGAAAGGCAGGAAACAATGTGTTTTCTGTTACCTTGCATGTTGGAGCAAGTCCGTATTCGAGATTTAATATAAGGTTTTCGCCAAATCAAGAGGATTACGAGGTAAATGATATCCTTGTTACGATGACGTAAAATATTATTGATTTGAGTACAAATTTTAAAAGACCATTGTATTTTGCCTTGTTTCCAGAATATATGTTTATTGGATGCCGCAATTTCCAAATTCTTCGAATTCAACTTTCACTTCTATCGAGTATGTGACGAATAAAGCTGACGGAAAGGGAAAAAATAATTATAATATATAAATACATATACTAGTATAGGTATTGAGTAATAAAACTAATCAGAACTATATGCAATTATTGATAAAGTCAAGTGCAGAAGAGAAGAGAGATTTTTGTGTTGACATTAATTCAGTTAGGTTTACTCATCGTAGCAATTATTTGATAATATAACCGCACTTTTAGGCAAGGATTGTGTCATTCTTAGAGAAAGAAAAAAGAATCTCGCTACAACAAACTATAGTTTACGCAAAATATTCATTTATGGCAACATATATCCTGCAACTATGTAGTCATGTACTTTTAAAAAAAATTAGAAACCTGTCAAGTTTAAAAGCAAATTCACATCTTGACAAAAATTGTAAATAATTCTATACATAAATATGAAAATTTAATACCGGTAAATTGTACTCTTTTGGTTTTAAAATGTCAAAGAAAAATGGTGCCCGAATAAACACTCCGTCCATATATACTAGCCGTCCCATGGGACGTGTGGTGACAAGAATTTAAAAAAATGTCATTCCAAGCAAGTCTGATGAATGTAATATTGTACGATGTATGTATTATACCAAAATGTATCATGTATTTGACAAATATTATGTCGTCATATGTCAGTATTTATCAGCAGAAAAATACCGGCAATTGAATGTAAATGCTAATTATTATAGTTGTAGCTTGTAAGATTAAAACATAAAGCCATAAACGAATAGAATCTCAATCGTGACTTATGTACAGTTAGGTTAATATTTTATTATGTAAACTTTTTCAAGTCCTTTTTATATTATTTCTAGCACTTTTTTCTGTTATGTAAGGATATCATCATGATGTGATGATATCGCTTTTTTCATAGTTACTACCTACATATATATTTTAGAAAACAATTGTTGGTAAAAAATTCACAGCTCTACCTTTTAATTATATTGTGTAAGGTTTTTAAATATTGAGCATACAACACTTCTGAACGACTAACGGACGGAAACATGTGGATAATGCAGCAGATCTACCAGGATTTCATATGAAGATTCGAAAAAAATATATGGTAAATAAATTTTGTCGTTCAGCAGTGCTTTTCAATGTGTATCGAAGAGTTATCTATTTGAGTATCCGTGACATGAATACTTGTTATAATTTTAGGAAAAATAAACTTGACAGTATTTAGTTTTGCAGACTGCTCGCAACAGTTGTTAGGTACTTGATACTTTTTAAATTATAATAAATTGTTTGTGTAAACGAAAAACGAGATTTAAAAAATAAGTTAGTTTGATCAAAGTTGTAAACAACTAATCATTATATTTCACCCACTTCCTGTATTATTGTTAATGTTTAAGGATACTCATACGATTGAAGCTAGGTAGTTTTATGTATAATGTAAAGAAAAAGTAATTAGGAAGTATGAGCAATTAAAAGAATATTGAGTTGTCATGCTATACATTATACATACAGATAATTATTGATGGTTCATGATGATGATAATGCGTAAAATAGAAATAACTATTGTAATACTAATGCGACGTAATTTTTTTTTGCACAAATTAGCAGATAACTCACAAAGGAAAGCAGTATATGGATATGACTTTAAAGATATTATAATTTCTACACACGCAGCTATGTACCTTTATGTCGTTCTTCAAAATAGGCTTATCACCTGTGCTAATTGTAAGTTTTTTGTGCGTGCAATGATGATGTATGAACAGAGTCAAAATAATTGTTTTTCCTCGTGTTTTTCCTAATTCCTATATAAAGAGAGCAAAAAATAAATATGTGTGTGATTAATTGCTCTTTACAAAAGATACAAAATATTATTTTATTATACAACTCCACCTTAAGTTCAACGCGTTTTGTGATTTTTTCTGTTTATGCTCTTGTTGAGAAACCGTACAAAAAAAGGGTTATGAAAGATTTGAAAAACGCCGAGATCAATATTATTATAATGAGTTAGCCTATAAAAATACGTCTGTGTCAGTAGTGTGTAAAACATGTCGTTGAAAAACATTTTAACTGATCATTTGACGTAAGATTAGCAGAGGCATCTGTCATTTTCGAGACAGGGTTGTTGTTTTTTTGCGTACTATAGAAGAGCAATCTTGTGTTTTTTATGTATATGTATTTTAAGATGTAGGTATTTATTGCTTTTTGATGCAATACAGTTTTATCTTGTCTTGTTTAGTTTTATTTTATTAGTAAAGGAGAACAAGTGTACTCTTCCTAAGTGCACACGAAAGAATTTCTATTTGGTGTAACCTGCTGTACTATTAAATTGTATAAAGATTTGTTAAAATGGAAAATGGAGTTTAAAAAAATAGCATCGGAACTGTGTAATTGTTAAATTTCATATGAGTGGAAAAAATATAGTTTATAGAGGCATTATAATATGCTGAGTTAAACGATGGCAATATTATTGTATTAAGTAATTAAACAAAAAAATGGAAACTAAGTGTAATTGAATAAAGAAATACAACTGTCACATGATTTTTGCAACTTGGAGTATAGCATCTGAAGTATTATTTTATGCATCTCATCAACAGTCTCAAAACAATGGACAGTTAACTGAAGATTTTCCGCTTTTGCATAGTTAAATATGATGCATCAATATAGTAGGACAAAAGAAAGGGGGTGTTTGTTTTTCGCTTCAATGGGATTCTTACTTTTAAGAAACACCCAAGCTATTCACGTGTTGGTATTTTCGTCATTGATATTTATTGCAATTCGCAGAAATCATGAAGAACAATGAGATATTATTGGAATGGCTAAGGAATTAGAACATTGCTCCTAAAAATCACATATAATAATAGTAAATAGTAATTAGTCCTTCAGTATTCTACACCTTCAGGTACCACATAGAATTAATAGCAGAATCCCCCTGGTACTGCAACCGACCGCATCATTTCAAAAAACAAAAAGCATGCATATTACCTATCATCCCATCCAAATCACCTCATAATCGTTCTGATGCTCGACCGGCTCGCATTAAGTATACCGTGCAGTATCATAATATTGTTTTTTATTATTTATTAATTGTTATCTAATTGTAATTACGTAGTAGGAACAAATTAAGTAAAGAGTGCATTGTTTCGCAAAATGTCTGGAAAAGGACGTGGACGGAAAAGAAGGTAAGATGTAATTATAATTTATTAGGAATAAGTGGGCTGGGGTAGACGCGGTCACTCCTTCAGTACATAACTGACTGTAATTCAAAAGTAAGCCCTGGTCAGAGCGGATGACTCTGGCTAATGTTGTTCATTTAATGAAAACTTAATGATGAACATTTAATGAAAGTAAAAGGCGTCCCTAACGCAATAAAAGGAGAGAACGTGTTTCCTCTGAAAAATGACAATTAAATGTCATCTATGATCACGAGTAGACGAAGTCACTCGAAATAAATCCAAATACAATGTGTACATTGTATATTTTGTTGATGTTGTAGTGGAGAAGCGAGTAACGCCGATAATCCGCCTGTGCGTAACGCGAAGAAAATCGCGCTTGATAAGCTCCAGGAAAATATAACCGCTAATTCAGTGGCAATTGAAGAGCTCAAGACACTCCCAGCTGCTTTTAAGGAGCTCAAAGAACTCATTTTGCAGAGCAACGTAATGAAAGGTCAGACGAGGTTATGCGAGGTCATGCCCCAGACACAGATGGTCACCATGGAAGTGTCGCTGCTAATCTAGCTGAAGAAATATTTGGCAATTTAAGTGAAGGTTTGAATAAACAGATAAATCAGTACCTTTATGTTAGTTATCGTTGAAATACTAAATGCCTGATACTAACGTGAATATATATATATGAATACATCTGACAGATAGTGATCAGAATGTCGAGACAGATGATAACTCGGAGCTTTTGTGCGTATTGAATCAAGTTCAGGAGAAGTCTGTTTATGGTGAACCCGTAAAACCTCAAATCGCTGAGTCGTTTGGACACCTTATTAATAAGCAAACATCAAAAGATGATCAAGAGGCATGGAAGACTGAATTTAAGACACCTGAAAACTGTAAGCTTCTGGTCGTTCCTCGGGTTAATCCGGAAATTTGGGCAGTTTTGCCTCAGAAAATCAAACAAAAGGATTTGGTTCAACAGCAGACACAATCCATGTTAGTGGCTTCTACAATTAACTTGGCATTAGTAGCGGAGAATATTCTCACGATGGGAGCTAATCCTTCTAAAGAGACGCGAACAAAACTCTTGGAAATGGTGCTTAAATCGGCAGTGATGAACACGACTGTAAACAGAGAGATAGTTGTTAAAAGAAAGATGGAAATAAAACCAGCTTTGTCAAAGGAAGCGTCTTCAATCTGCTCATCATCAAATCTGACTACCGAGTTATTGTTTGGAGACAACATTGGCGATGAGATAAAGTCGTCTAAGGCTATGGCGAACTTATTAAGGGGACAAACTTGGAAAGGCAGAGTACCAGCTCGTAATAATTCTCAGGGCAACTTCCGAAGAAACTATAGCTCGGGAAACTTCCAGCGGACCTCCTTTGTGCCACGCCGAGGAGGTTAGGTTAGGTTAGGTTAGGTTACCCCGAACGAACTTCAGACAAACGCGCAGATTCCAGAGCCGCCCAGCGTACCAAGAGCAAGCACAGTCAGAGAAGACTTAAATATAAATGTAAGTGTCTATGCTGGGTCGCTAAAAAGTTATTATAAAACTTGGAAAATGTTAACGACAGATTCAGAGGTGTTAGACGCTGTACAAGGGTACAAATCATAATTCCTTTTATGATTCCGCATACGCAATTCGTCTTTAAATACCGCAAGATCGGCGCTTTCAATTTTGTTAGGTAAGGTTGATGGAGTGTTGGTAGGTTGCCACCCACTAGTAGTGAGATTACTTAAAGGTATAGCGAACAAGCGACCTCCTGCTAGTAAGTATAATGTTATATGGGATGTTGATTGCGTGCTCAACTTATTTGAGAAATGGAATGACAACGAAGATTTGAATTTGAAAGATATGCCCATTAAATTAGCCGCACTACTGGCTTTAGCGTCTGGACAAAGAGTGCAAACACTATCGTTAATTAGAATTACGAACATTGTTGTAAAATCAGATAAGTTAGATATATTGATTACAGATAGGTTGAAGACAAGTAAACCAGGTGCTACACATCTTATGTCGTTTGAGTTCTTTCAGAACAAGGTTTGCGTGTGTAGAGCGTTAATGAATTACCTAAATATAACAAAAGGGATTAGAACAGGCCAGTATTTGTTTGTTAGTACTAAGGCTCCTTATAAGAATGTTAATTCTCAAACCATTTCGAATTGGATGAAATTAGTTTTGAGATACGCTGGAATTAGTGAAGTGTTCGGAGCACATAGTTTCCGACATGCGTCAGTGTCAAAAGCCAATATGGGGCGAACCCCAATTGACGTTATATATAAATCAGCTGGGTGGTCAAAGACATCCAATGCGTTTGCTAGATTTTATAATAGGCCCGTAGTTGAATCTGTATCGTATTCCAATAATGTTTTGACTAAGTAGTATGTAAATGTTATACACAAATGTTATTGTAGCTTACCGTTTGTATATATGGCAATTGATTGTCTAAGTGATATTATTCGTATTATTTTATTTGGTTATAATAAACTGAAGCTGATTGTATCTTAGTTTACTAAATGTGGTATCATTATTCTGTCACTGTACATTGCGGTTTTTGAACAACTGCTATTAATTCTATGTGGTACCTGAAGGTGTAGAATATTGAAGGACTAATTGGAAATTAGCCGAGCAGCGTCCGTAGGACGCTGCGATGGATAATTATAATTATCCGAAGTATTCGTAACCGTAAGGTACCACAATTCCCACCACTCCCTCCGT
>JAHZNC010006800.1:0-10718 GCA_027744095.1 Zhuqinia jingwanae | reverse complement strand
TTCCTCATCCATTTAGAATTTTTTGGGTCGAATTTGAAGGAATTATTGTACAAGTTATGCAAATTGCTTTCGCTCATTTAATTTTTGCCCATATATCCTCATCCTCACAGTTTCAGTCTTCCACAATATTATAGCACATTGCTTTGGTAGAGTTAAAATCAATACGGGAAAAAAGGAAATAATAGTATATCACTAAAAAATGGAACGGCCATATTATTGTCGTCACCAACTCAGTCTTCTTGTCCTAGGCTTATTCTCCATCTGTTCCTCCAACAACTTCTCGTTTTAGTTTAGTAATAGTATACATACATATCATGTGTATGCCACCCTCCTCTGCTTGTTCCTTTAATAAAACTGAGTATATATGATTGTATATTCCCAGGCAGAGAGTTGTTGGGAAAGAAGGAAGGAACGACAGAGAAGTTGGGTCTGCCAAAAAAGAATCCGGATTGATTTTGCTATTGCCAATTTTTTACATTATTGCTCCATTTTCTGTTTCTTCTCCTCTCAAGGCTTCATGTTCCCCCTTTTATAGTGTTCGCTTCACCTCTTCTAACAATTGTTGTAAGAAAAATGTTACTTAGCGATAAAAGATTTCCTTGCCTTCATTTTTAGCTTGTGTTGTCTGCGTCGTCGGTGTACTTTTTCTGTCCATTTTTTCACTTTCACATCTACTTTTTTAAACTTTTTTTTGAGGTTCAGGGAACTAAGCTGTAATGGTAATGGTGATAATAATAATAATAATACGGGCATTATTACTACGGCTTTGATCAGGAGAAAGATATACACTGCAAACTACAACCTACGTAAGACAATAAAAGATATACATAACATACAAGTATGTACGTTCATATTTTATTTATGTACATATAAATGCCATTCTTATTGGTTGTTGTTAGAGAAATAAGAAGAAAAAAGAAAATTGTGATTGTGACACTGATAACACGATACAGATGCCAATAATGCACCTACCGTAACCGTTTAATACCAATAAAACCACACACACAAACAACACACATACACCAGCAGCATCAGGAGCTTCAATAAACTAAAAGTATTTCAATATATTTCAAAGTTGTTTTACTTTTGGAAGTTTTCCTGGTTTTTTCCATTGTGCTTGTTGAAGCTAGAAAAATAGGGAATACAAAATGGAACAGTTTTTTTCTGGCAAGTTCTTTGCTGACGAATAAACAGGGCTATTTGAAATATCAGCAATCTATAACACTTAGTAAAACAACAGTGCACGAATACTGCTTAACTTTAGTGCCGTTTACAGAACATTTCGAATTTGCACATAGTGACGTAAATGTTATGCTAATGGTTACGTATTTGAATCTCCCGTCAAAAAATATGCCGAATGGTATACACTATTCGATCACGAAAAATTACTTAAATGTCAGTTTACTTGGTATGTAAATGCTCATGCGTACAGAATAATTAAAATAATTGTAAGTCAAGTTTAAAGGGATTAGCGGATGTAGATAAGTATTTTTACTCAACCTTTCGAAATTTTATTATTAAAATAATAAATTACTTTCGAAATTAAAATAATCTACTGATTTAAAAATAGCGCGCTACACATTTTCTTATTTTTGCTGGTTTCACGTAGGATGATATATGACTGTGTGTTTAATGCATGTACGTACAAATCTTTCCTGAAACTAGGTTTCTTTCTCGTTCAATGACACGGGCCCATTATAGAAAGTTGCGAAAATAGCGGAGGAAAGTGTAAAACTGGTTCAAATGCAGAGCAAACCTTTTTCGTATTTTGTGTGTAGCGCATAGTGGTGTGGGTTTTATTGGTTGTTTTCTTGCATATAAGTTCGAATCGAGCTTCTCAACTCTCCTCGACACACATTTCTCGGTTAAATAATTCATAAAAACAAGTCTCCCATTCACCTTGTTGCTGTTTTTGTTTACGTCTGCATTTGCAATTTGTAATTTATGACCTGACGTGTACTATTTTCATTATTAAATCGAAGCACTTTCACTGCTACTATACTATACCAAACAAAAAGAAGTTATTTGTTTTTCCTGGTGCAGCAGCAATGCAAAAATTTGTCGCATTTCGCATTCTTAATCGTTATAAATTTCCCTATTGTACTAAATAAATTACTGATAGTGTCAATAATAGGTACATAATATTCGCATCTGAATTATTTATTAGACACTTCTGACTCAAAAGTAAGAAGTTCAGTTTCGTTTTGTGTGGCCTGCGATAATATTTAGGCCCAGTCTGGCAGTGGAAACGTATAGGGTTTTGGCGACTGTTGCGAGTTCACTGCCTTCATACTTCAGCATTGGAAGATATAGTTGTCTGGTTTGCATTGTATCTTTTTGCATTTTTTTTTCATATTCCCAAAGAATTTGGCTGTTATTGCATTATTGCATGTCAATATTTTTTTCTGTTTGCTTACTTTTTGGTGTCTAGAAGAACAGCAACATTCTTTTCTGCTTTTGCCTTATATCTGTACATACATTTCAATACCAACTCCGCAAAAATTTGATAAGAAAACGTATAGACTTTCAACGAATAGAAGAAAAAACTGCTAGTTTTATGCACTATCATCACAAAATTGTATTTCTTCTTCCTGAGAGACACTACTACTATGAGCTTTTAAGCTTATGATCTTGTCGTGCTGTTCTAGTCTTCTTCATCGTGTGATTTTGATACAGTAAAGTATAAAAAAGTGAGCAAAGCTAGGAAAAAAGCAATAAAGTTTGTTGTGGAGCTGGCAGAAGAAGAGAGATAAATCTAGACAAAAAAAGTGTTTTATGAGCGGATATATAAGAAAAAGTAGCTATAAAGGATGATGTGCTTTGATTTTTCATCGACAAAATATATATAGTATACTTACAACAGCAGCAGCAGTAATAACAATAACAGTGAGAAGATGAGGAGACTTCTTCTTTCTGAGCATCTCTTTCTTCATCTCCTTCACTAACTTTCTTTCTTTCTGTCTGCATACTTTTGGTATATAACTATTTTTGTCTATGAGAAAGTGAAAGTAAAAACTTGGTACACTACATAAAGTGAACAAGATGCATATAGTATTTGAGCATCAGAGAGAGAGAGAGAGATTGAGATAAGAAATCATAACAGCTGTCGGTTTCTGTCATCCAAAATCGAAACTACCTAAAACCTAAACCATAGGCACATGCACACACACAGACTATTATTGCATACGCACTAGGATACAATGACTATGTGGTAGTAATATTTCTTTCAAGAGATCACACACAGGAAAATACGTTGTCGATATTACAAAAGGAGAAAAAAATATATTGAGGAGAAAATGGAAAGTTAATATTTCTTTTTTCTTCTAAAGCCGAAGCTTTAATATCTATCTCTCTTTTCTTACTCTGTCATCGACATTGTCATGCCATCATAATAATAATAACAATATTTTCTATATTGACCCAAAAAAGCCAATATTTAAAAGAAATATTTTTTGTTAATGGTATGCAGATCGAAAAGATATTTTATATACCTAGCATACCACTTCCCTCTCCCCAAACCCCAAATGGTATATAACACGACAGAAATCCATATATGCTTCTTTAAAACGTACTTTGTAAATTTCAGGAACGTTATAAAGATACCTATATAATCCTTCAAAAAATCATCACTTTTTACCATTTTCTTATCTGTCAACCAAGCAGAAAGGAAGTAAAAGATGATATGTGATGTGATGAAGGGAACAAATCTCAGAAAAGAGAGAGAGTGAGGGGCACAATAAAAAAAAGCAGCTGAGATTGGCACAGGTTTTATTACAATTTTTTTACCGAGTATAGGTAGGTAGATAAACCGATACATAGGTATTACATGGTTATATGTTACTCTTGTTACATCATCATCATCATCATCGTTTTCCTACTCATCTGTATATCCGTTTGCTTCTGCTGCTGCTGGTTTTGGCTCCTTTTTTTGTAGAAAAATGGGGTTTATTATTATATTCTCCTGGAAAAAGGGTAACTCTCTACATTCTGATGTTCAAGAAAGAAGATGAAAGCTGATGGCTGATGATGATGATAAACTGGTGTGATGGTAATATCACGTAGGTACTTGCACTGCCACCATCACATCAGATATTTTTTATCAGAAGAGAGCTTTGATCAAAAAGCTGGAAAAAGTTTTTATTTTTCTTTGCTTTTTGCACTGGGCTCAAAAGAAAAAAGGTACAAGAGTAAAACTTGAAGATGCAATTAAATTTAGTAGTAGTATATGGATCTTTTAGGGTAAAATATTTTCATATGAAATATAGATAGGGATATAATACTATACCTTTTATCACGACAAAATGAGGAATAAGATGAGATGCGTAATAACCTGTGCATCAAAATTAATGACTTCTTGTAAAAAAAAGGAGTTGTTGATGTTGGTTGACAAAGTTGACTCTTACTTTTCTTGACTTTTTGTCAATCTGATTTGTGATAAAAGGGTTAAATATTATATATCGTTCGTAGAAAAGTCATTCCGGACATTCAAGCAGGTACTTATGGGTGTTTGTGAGTAAGTACTTGAATAAATGTGCATAGATTCTTGGAGCGCTAAAAAAGGAGAGAAAATTTCTTAACATTTTCATATTACCAGCAATATGTACAAAATATTATTATTTTCCTCTTAAAAATTCAACGGGGTATGATGATGGGCCATTGAAAAACGGGGTGTATATCCATACCGTCATCCCTACCGAAACAATCCCTACCCAAAAAATACGGTATGTGAAAATTTTATATAAAATTGAATAATTTTGTGATCCATATATTTCGATGTCTTGTCCACAACATGTAACCCGTTGGGCCTTGGGGGATAACCCACGGATGACAGATAGTTTCACTACTTCGGAGGAGGGTCCACTACCTCTGAGATGAAAAACCAATTTGGTTGGTAAAACAAAGGAACGAAGGGCTGAACTTTTAATCGATGGCTACGAAACGTTAATTTATCAACACGAATCCTCGCTATCACTTGCATTTGTCATTTTTGTATTAGGATTAAATATACTGGTCACAAAATTGATTACATCTCACATGGGTAGTGTATGTTATGGGTAGGCAATGCTACACTGGTTGAGATTATCACGGGTAGGGATGGTCGGGTATGAAAAGAGTGGCTCTCAAAGAAGAATGAAATTAGTAGAGATTAAAGGAATTGACTACACCTAAAACTCCGTCTTCACTATTATCATCATCATCCTTTCTCCAAGAAGATAAATTTTGTGATGTGATGCCAATTTGAAGTACACAATTTTAAAGAAAAGTGAAATTTTACGAGGAACTCATCAAGTCATAAAATTTATCAACTATGTTAATAACAACTGTGTTAATGGCATGTTTATTGAAGAGAAGAAGAAGAGGAAAGGGGAAAAAATAAGACACGTGGAGGAGAACAAGGTGATCATCATAACATAATTTAACGATACACTATATACTTCATAGAAAGAAGAAAAGAAAGTATAGTGCTACCACACTACGACGACGACGACGACGAAGCAAAAGAGCTATAAGGAGAAATGAAATGAGAAGATAGCAGACTTGTAAAATGAAAATTAACTCGCTCCTTTAATTCAAGAAGAGGAAGAAAAGTAGTCTTTATAACTGTGTATATTTAATGATGGCAGAGAGGAGAATCCTGATAGTTAAGTGATAAGAAAATATATATACAATAAAAAATTCAATACATGCATTCTGGTTATTTTATATCAAGTATAAAGTGTGCTTGTCGGTTTGTTGAGATGAATTGATGGTGAAGTTGTAACGAAAGCAGAAAAGAGAAAGACTGGCATGACAGGCAGCAGTAGTCAGTAGTAGCATAAGGCACATAAAGAGATAGATACGCAGTAGCAGTTGTTGTAATAATGTGCGTTGTAGAACGGATGGATCAAGTACCCCTTTCTTCTTTGTATTCTTAATGCCCATTCATACATAAGCTGTTATGGTAGATGGATGGAAACGGGGTAGGATTTACGAAGTGAGGATATTATATTAGTATACTTTTCAAATAAAATAATAATAATAATAATATAATATGCCACTATACTACCACCTACATAAGTAGAAAGTCAAGTTTAAAAGCAAAAGACAGGATAGTACAGCCAAAGGCAGAAGAGAAAGAGAGAGAGAAAGAGAAAGAAAGACGATAATTAAGGAAGCAATAAGACAGGCTACACACTATAATAATAATATGCTATGTGTGTGTGTGTAAAAAAACTATTAACTGCCTTGCTGTTCAATTTCTCGTCTCTTTCTCTCTGTCCAAAATATTTTAGAGTACAATTTTTGGCCTTATCTGCTCCTTTGCAATAGAGTGAAAGTTAAGCTTTTTAGCTGGAAGCTATAATGTGTAAGCACTAGTAGGGGAATGTAGTGTGTGTGTATAATATATGTAGTTGCTGTTGTAAAGCGTGTCATTAAAAATTAACTAGTACAACGAACTGCTACAATATTAACAGCAGCAGCAACAGAGGATGGAACGGGAGGGCGATGCCGTGATGTGATGACTGCGAAATGGCGGTGGTAGTATGGTAGGGATAAAAGTAAAGGAAAATGTATTGAAGGAAAGTCAAGTGTGGGGCGTAGAGTAGGGAAAAGGAGTGAATTAAAAGTAGATTGTGTTATAAAGCTGTCCCAAAATATAATTCCACGAGTTGTGCTTAAACATTCCCTGATTAATTGACCGACAAGACAAGGAGGGAACCATATTTTGTACGGGACGGCTCTCATCCATTTCTGTCAAAATGAGGTGTGGTTTAATGTCTTGAAATAGAGGAAACAAAGGGAAAATTCAGAAATGAGAGGAAAATATTTTGGACGACTTTGGCGACACTTTAGTTTAAAATCTACCTTGCGCGGAACAATTGAAATGAAGGTATGAAAGCACCCTGAGCTTGTATTTTAAGCAACGTTAGTACATAAAAAAAATTATTTGCTAGTAATTTTCAATGACAAGCATTATTAAATTAACATTAAATTGTTATTATTTGTTTTTATAGTTATTGAGGTTTTTTTTAACCAAGTAATAGAAACGATCAGATTTCTAAACTCATATACATACTTACCTACTTTGAATATTGAACACGTTATTCAGATGTAGAAAATGAAGTAATTTAGGATAACAACGAGATTTATATAACTTTCACATCACCCATTTCTCTTTCCCAACCTGAAATCAACTAATTCAACACGACAGTATACATTATACATATATGTAAGCCTTTTGACTTTTTTTTACGCATTTTACGTAGCCGCAATATCCTGTCTACCATAATATATTACATTTATAACACATATCTGTAAACTACAAGCCCGCATAACTTATATACTACTAGCTGATTGTGAGTACACACAACACCATACATACATAAATAGATAATATATGATTTGTGTGAAATACCTAAATAAATATATGTGAAAGACAATACTATACAATTAAATACAATATTATAAGGTTACAATGAAAAAGCTTGTTAGTTGAGTTGGGGTACATGAGTCGAGTCGCAGCAGAACAAGAAGCTTTTTGACTGAAATCCAATTTTAGCCGCAAGCTAATACGCGTGTTCACCGTAAAATCGTCATTGGAAGCTTTCCTTCTACTACAGTTTTAAGCATAAAACACTCTCTGTTTCAAGTACATTTCATAATATTATATACATACTTGAGTATAAACGCATGCATACCTACGCATACTTTTCAATCATTCTTCTGTTCCATATCCCATACACAACATTGTCAGAGCATAATATACATATTTATTTATAGCTGGTTTCATTTTGATGAGTTGATTGTTACGGAGCAGAAAGCAATTTCCTCTTTTGCGTGCACAGCTTCTTTTCATTCTGCTCTCTCTCCTCTTCTCTTCCTCTCTCTCTCATCTTTTCATTTGAACGACTACACTTCTACTACTACTGAAAAGCTATTCAAGCAAGCAAAGAGGAAACAGAGAACTCATCATCATCATCATCATCATCAACAATAGCAAGAAGAGATCTTCTAAATTTCGAGATTCACTTCATTTGTAATACTACCACTAATACATGTACTATGGCTATGTGCAAAAAACTATTCCATACGTATTCCCATTTCATTTCGTTTTCCTCTATTCTTCTGGTCTGGAAATGGAAAGGAATAACAAGGAGTACTCAATCATTCCGTAACAGAGTATTTTCATTATTATATAAACCACGTAAAGTATGTATGTGTGTATGTATCTACGACATTCGACTTTCCACGCATCACTCAACATGAGTTTGTAGATTTGCTGCGGGCTATGAAAAGAGGAGACTGGAAAGCAAAAGAATAGTTGATATCTCTCATCCGGAGGAGGAAAATAACGGCTGATTACAGATTCTAATTTACCAACATGACTACTATGAGTCACAGTCCACAAAAAAGATCATAAACACGCACATTACAATAGTTATTTTCGAAGGAACCGCCACCACAAAAATACTGTGTCAATCATTCAGTAACCATTTTTAAATGCACCCTATATTCCCACCACCGATTAGATTCGAACGTCAACCCTTTTTCCTACTTGTGTTGTTGTGGTGGTGGGGGACGACAAAGAAAAAGGATTATTCATTAGAGAGAAAAGGGATTACTTGTCATTATTGGCAGACAGTATAAATAAACGGTTGGTGGTGTTGGTATATATAGCGGTTGTAGTGGTTTTTTTAACCCTGTATTGTATAAAATAGCAAAGGGTTTAAATGACATAAATGGGATTATGGTCATTTTCGTGTTCCAATGTTGTAAGCGGAAATGGAGGAAAGGGGTTGCCCCCTTCTCTAGAGACGGGACCACGTAAATGTCCTGTTTTGTCATTCTATACTACTATTTAATTGTATCTCAAATTAGTGATATATGGCGTAAGTATATGAATATGATGTGTACTATTATGGGGATACACATCATCCTGAGCGGCTGTCATATATTGCACTGCGGTTTGTTTCGTAATGAGAACCTTGAAAATGTCCATATCTCAATTCACACAAACTACGTTTAGGTAGTATTTTGTTTGCGGCGACATATTATACATACTTGTATGAGTCCATTTCGACGTCAAAATAGGGCTCGTTGGGCATACTATTGAGGATTTGGTGCCTTCCTCTTCCTGTCACATAATATGGGTTAGTGCACTAGAGAATGACATGGAGAACTGTTCCACATAATATGTATTCCCTCCTTTGGGGACTGAGAAGGGAAAACAATTTGGAATAATTAAAAATAAAAGTTTCTGCCCTCCTGTCGGTCTGATCAAAGGCGGAAATGACGTGTTGAGGTTCTGCGAGGCCTCGCTTTTATGTTTAATGAGAATCTCTTTTGACCTTCCTACAAATTATTCTCGCTACACAGAAAAAAAAACATTTAATTATCACTATCACTATATCTATCATCAAATAAAGAAGAGCGTGAAATCGGGAGAAATTTTGTGTTTGGAATTTTATCGTAAATTGCTACACACTTCTTGGCATTTGCTCGTCACCACCACCACATCAGTTTGATAAATCCAATTTGTGTAATTCTTTTCACCAGTGAACCTTTTTAGAGCCAAAGGAACAGAAAGAGCGTTGCTTACTTTAACATGTATATATATAATATGTATACAATTTCTTCAAATCTTTTTACCCTTTTTGCCACTTTTACTTTTATCTTCAGCTTGACTTGTGTTTCCATTTCAGAGATTAAATGAGCTACTAAAGCCCTCCTGTTGTCATTGTCCTTTTTCATAAAAGTAAACTTCCCCTCCTTGTTTGGTTTTCCTTTTCCGTCCATCTCCTTGTCGCCGGTATTTTTGGTGTTGTTGAAGTTGAGTTGAAGCATATTGTAAAAAGCCAAAAGTGTGTAGTAGTAGTAGTAGTACGAGTATCATCTTAGTCATCCTTCCTCCTCAGCTCATCACTCCCACACCCTTCTTGTCTTGTAAGTTTTATCCTTTTAGTGAGTGAGAGACAAAAAAGAGAATCATCAGATCAGTTAAATTGAGCAGCAAAAAAGGGAAAAGGAAATAAAGTAAAAGGAGGGGAAGAGGAAGCAGGAATAAACAAAAAAGCAAGGTTTACAAACAGGAAGGATATAACTTTACTAAAATACACAACCACGTTAACGCACACAATCAAAGAGTGAAAAAGTGACATGAGTTAAATCAGTCAGTCAGTCGAACAGATTTACTTTTTTACTGAATGATATCAAACTGGCAACATATTATGTACATATATGACGAAAAAAGTAGTAAAAATAAAGATGGAAGGAAAAACTTGGATATTAAATTAAGCCTAAAGCTGGGGGAATTAGCTTTCAAACAAAGAAGTTTATGGATGGTAAAAAAAATGAAGGAAAGGAAATATTTTTTTGTTGAGTGATGGTACATGCATCCAAGCCAGGGAATTAACAAGCAGAATTGAAACATTAAAATGGAATCTTGTAGTTTACACAACACAGTCCACATAGAACAATGTGTGCCCTTCCACAGACAGTGAACTTGAACTGATGGACAGCGTAACCATGTGTGATACAGTGATAGCGTTACAAGTTTGGACACTTTGCTGTTGCGCATTTTTACCTGAGAAATTAGTAACAAAAATTTCTATTCGTGAACCCAAATTCAAGCTTTACACGTTGTCTTGATTTCATGTTCGTCTGTTTTTCTTCCCTGTGGTCAAATTTAACTTTCCGCCAATAAAATGATGTGCTACTGTATGTATGGGATGTTTTAA
>JAHZNC010006799.1:0-21517 GCA_027744095.1 Zhuqinia jingwanae | reverse complement strand
GCGTGTTTACGGACCCAAGCGGCCTGTGTCTGCGTTCATTTTGTTTTCCAAGGATTGGCGTCCCATCGCTAAGCGGGATAATCCAGATTTGACCATGGGTGGGATAAGTTGCATTTTGTCGGAAATGTGGGGAAATAGTGATGATGAGACCAAATTGAAGTATCAAACTTTATCTAGAAAGCAGCGGGAACGTTATCAAAAGGTGAGAGATTTGAGAATATAAATAATTATTGGTACGTTGAACTGGCTTCCACTCCACTCTGTTTAAAATTTACCGAAATTATTATTTTTTTCGTAAGGAATTGCGTGCTCACAAACTGGCTCGTGCACTTGCTAAGACGGAGGCTGAAAAAGAGATGAATAAGGATACGGAGGTTAAAGTTCAAATGAAGCAGGAATTGAATGTGGACTAGAAAATTGTTCCATCGAAATTTCATAGCAATTTCCAATTATTCTTTTGCAATTAATTAATTAGTTGTTTAGATTCAGAACGTTTTATTTTTTAGGCTTTTTATCCCTCGTATGGTATCGATATGGTGAATTACTTTGATGTAATTACTATAGCTTTTAATTGGTTTTCCATTAGTGTCTCAAATTCCTCTATCATGAATGAAATTTTCTCAGGAGAATTTTTGCGTAATACTTACATACCTACCTTATATATCATGTTATCTATAATTAAAGTACTCATATATATGTATGTTGTACGTGTAAATATGTATATCATATTATTTATATTTATAAGTATACATATTTTTGTCATATATTAAAATGATATGTTTAATGTCTATATTGTTATCAAACGGAACATATATGGAATCGAAAAAATAAATAATTGTAACACTGATGTCGTGTCCTAATATACCGTTTTTTAAATAAGTATCAAAGGTTCATGGATGATCTCTTATTGTTTTAAATAAATTCCCAATGTTGGTTACTCCTATTTCTTCTACATGTTTCCAACACAGCTTTTGCCTTATCCCCTTCCTCCTTTAATGTCAAGCATTTTTTTGTGGTTTTATGAATGATCAAATGCTTAAATTGATTGTATTCCCACAACTCTTGATCGTTGATTTGTTCACTACTATCATCGCATTCTTTCATTTGAACTTGATTCTCGATATCAGACAGTGACGCACACACGAACTCCTTTCGTAATTGTTGCTTTTTTGAAAGGAAAAATAGCTACAAATATATAAAGAATTAGTCCAAATCTGTGGCATATGTAAGTGTGAAATATTTTAAACTCGGGGCTACTGGAAACTCACCTGGCTTTCAAACATTTTTTTATGGCAGGTGTACAGTTCAAGAAAGTATGTCCCTTGTGCTTCATTTTGCATGTCATCCAAGCATAAATTTGTTTGTAGATTTCGAATCTAACCCAATTATCACAAGTAAATGTTAGAATCATTGCCATAGTATAATTAATCGTTAGCAATTTTAAAAATTAACAAACTCACCTGCCCATAATACTTTGAATCCTGAAACGACTTAAACTTCTGCTTGTACACATTATCCAAATACCATTGAAAGTTTTTGCATTTCAGTCTTTTCCGAAGTGCTAATCTCTTTGTTATGTTGCCATGACCAACACCCTGTTTTGATTTTAAATTTCAGTTATTAGTTATTAGTGACCTGAGCACTTTTGGAAGCTTGCGTTTCAATTTCATCATAATTAAATTACGTATTCTTACCTTTTGTTCCACGCGATGCTACTGCAAAATCCCCGTACAATGACATTTTAAAAGTTCATCGTTTTTTAATGAGTGCATATGAACTGAATTTGGAATAATTTGGATAACAAACCATGCATTCCGGAATCATAAGATCCAATTTCCCAAAAGTATCTCCTCTCCACTGCAAACAATCCACCCGCAATCACCGGAGTTCTTGTTGGTTCATAATGATGCTTTTTGCGCTGTTGCTCATAATTTGGAACTTTAATCCAATAAAATAAACCATTCCACGAGAATCCTCCAACATGGAGATATCCTGTTTCGTCCCGTGCATATAACATGGTATCCTTATCAATCATTTCAATGACAGGCGCCACAACCGTATTCCGTTTCTCTTTGATTCTATGAAGCAGTGGTTGAGCCCAATCTTTGCTGGCTTCACAATGCGCATCCAAAAATACCAGAACATCACCAGTGGCCACATGAGCTCCAATCATTCGTCCTCTTATCAGACCCGATCTTTTGGATAACTTTAGCAGTCGAATTTTGTTTCTAGGCAACTTTGCTGCCAAGTAATACTCCAGCTTTTCTTGGAGTTCTAAGCGATCACTGAAATCGTCAACGAGGATCACCTCATGGAGGAGATTAGGAGGAGTTCGATTAATGACGCTGTGAACGGTTCGAATTATTCCTGTAAAGGGCTCATTGTTATAAATTATTATGACACTTAAAGTAGGTAAGGTGTCAGTATCATAATTGATGTTATGGCAGCTGGAAAAAAAATTGTTTCAGAATTCAATGAGTATTTAACCACACATTACACATAAGCTAACATTACACATTACATAATTGTTTTGTTACAATGTTTAATATATGTATGCTTTGTTCTCATATTTTACTTGAAGTTCTTACAATGATTCTCTGTTATCCGGCACACTTCGATTAACCGATATCATTTCACTGAGAACCGTATTCCATCCATCATCCAATAATGCATTTTCCACTTCAGCTTGGAGGTGAGATGGAACAGTTGCATTAGTGCCATTTTCTCCCAATCCCGGTTTTACATGAACCAAATCATCCTCAAGGATTTTATCGTAAATGGCCGTGTACGGAGGAGCTTTACGTGTTTTTGAGTAAATATCCACCTCAAAATAACTGAGCTCATTTTGTAGAATATCTTCCAAAGACTCGTCTGTATTTTCTTGTAACACCCTTCTTCTTAGGGCAATCACTTTTCTTGTAAACAAAATAATTTTACCATACCTTTTTTTATTTGTATATTTTCTACGATATTCGAGGACATGTTAAATTTCAGCTAAATTAAATTTATATTTTTTTTAAATGCTCACGTTCTGAAAAATTATTTTCACGATTCTCGTAATGATTGCGGTGACACTTTAGTTTCCAGTTGGATTGATTCCATAGGAACATCGTTAGACATAACGATAAAGTGAGAAAAGTGATAAACTTGTAGAAAGAAATATGTCTCTGACGATAAGCCCCAATAAGTGCGGAACGACCCATTTTAGTAAATTATTTGTAAAACTGCTCTATCTGCAAATATTTGCAATATCCTTGAAAGCACTTCCAACAAAAAATAAATAAGTTCCGTTCCATTGTCCTAGATTGAAATATTGTTCTGGCATACTCTACTATCAACTATAGAATAACAGCAATTATATACTTTTGAGTCATTAATATTTGAGTCTTTATTGGCATATGATTTTTTTAATCGATTATTTTTTTCCGAGAATTTCAATATAATTTTTTTTTAATTCAGGTGGAGTTTAATACTATAAGTTGTTTTATTTTTATTGACATATTCAAAAAGAATCATTGTGTAACCATCAGCAGACAATGACGATAACTTCTTCCTGTCCGGAATTATTATTCACTTTTTTGCTGTCTTTAAAATTATAGACTGGAATTCATATATACTTTTCATTATTCAATGAATTCTCTGTAAATGGAAATAAGAATGCTGCTGTGTAATGAAAATAGCTGAATTAGGATGAAAGTTTCCACTAGAAAATCGTGATGAATTTGAACTGGACTGAAGTTCAGGTTCCATCCGTGTGGAAGGAAGGTTCTGCACTAATTAGTATTTTAATAAAATGTTAGATGATTAGATTTCATTCAAGTGGAGTTTCTCAAATTTCAGAGAAGCAGAATAAGTTGAAATTTTATTACTTGACTTTTTTGGGGGAATGCGAGAAAAACTAAAACTCACCCTTTTGCAGATATAAATCACAGACAAAGTGAACCAATTACCGGCATTAAGTGTTGCCAACTAATCCTTCTCTTGCGTACCGACCGACACAATGTGTTCAACCGAATACCTTCATAAAGGCTTCTTTGCTCAAAGAGAGGATTCATGTTGACGACTTCCGTGAGAGCGTGAGCTGCATGCATAGCAATTTCACGAGATGTTAGGCCAACCAATTTCCCGATACATAAATCACGAACTTGTGAGCAATAAACACATTACATACATATCCACTCAATACACCTCCCCCCACCATCATCATCACACATCATATGATTCACATCACCATCACCACCACGATAAATGTAATGTACCACCAACCATATGCATTCAATAAACCCAACTACCAACCAATGATACCGCTGCGCTGTCACTCATCTTTCATTGTGAATTGAATTATCACAAACCCAACAGATCAGCAATCCCATGAACCACCCTTTCGCGTGCCTTTGGTTGGAAAAGGTACTTTTTCTCCACTCATTTGATTCTATGTATGTAATTATGCAATAGACTTTCTGTTAATAGCATCCTCTACATTATTATTAGAACCAGAGGAAAAATAAAAGTTGCATATGGTTTCAAACATTTATGTTCATTGATGGAAACGCACTCAAGCGTGAAAGAGTAGGTATATTTATTTACCTATGTATGCAGTTGTTTTTGCAACTGACTTACTTTTTTTGAGAATTACTACATTTATTGTTACGACAAAGATTTAGGTCAGCAATATGCAATTAAATGCAACAAATTTGATGATCAAATCAAATACAACAACCCCGTTTCTTCCCGTTTATCTCAGATACATAAAAAATTCAAGTTCTGATGTACACATTGTTATGCAGTTAAGTAGTAGCTTTATATACATAACATTGTATATTTGTATTGATATTGGCTGAGGACTGGATTGCATTGTAAAGTTTGAAGGTAAACTCTGATTCAAAGAGGAAACGAGTTTGATGAGAGTGTGTTGGAAGTAGTAAGAGTTGATGGTCTTAAAAGTTAGTAATGTATTTGATTTTAAACTGTATATATGCAAACATATGTTTTTTTACGATGTGTGCTTATCACTTTATATTGCCTTATCTGTGTGCATCCGTGCGTTTCAGACTCTTTAATTGCAATGTGATGTGCATTGGTATAAAAATCAACCCGAAAAAAATTCAGTGATTTTTGACCATTCGGCAAATATGTATTTTTTTAAATGGGAGTTGGATACTACGGAAGTTCTATCTGATTTCTATTTTACTCACCTCTTCACCCTTTCTGCTACTTGAATTTTGTTACTTGGATTCTGTATTCGGTTACCTAAATTTAAGTTAAGGTACCTAATTAACCTTTCAGTAAATACAAAAATACACTGTAAGTGGTATTTACTGCATTACTTCGAGCGTGATGCTTTTCATACAGGTGGCCTAAGTAGAATGTAGTGCACTATGTAATTCAAATTAATATCATTTATATTAAAGGTGAGTTCGTTTATGGCCATTTTATGTGGATGAATGACATGAACCAGCCCATTCATTTCAATCTATACTTTATAAAAACACAACAGAGGAGGATGATTGTAAATCTTTTACATGTAAACACACAAAGCAGTAGTTTAATGATATGATTAAAAAATAAAACACACCAACAACATTAAATACAACACGTTTTTTTAAATCTCGTCTCATAATACCGAGAATAAGAATTCGAAATCTTGTTTAAAATAACTTAAAATGACTGGAAAATGACGAGATCACAGGCATTTCAAAACATGCCAATCATTTTTTGATGGATGAAGTGAGACGTTTGCTGTTTTGCTTGAATACAGTCAACATGGCAACTGCATAACCGGTAAATACAGTGGTAGAGGTTACAAGAAAGGACAACTTGAGGTTGGTCATCATAATATAAAAATATTTTTTGCTTCTTATGGCATGTAAATACAGACATGCATGATCCTACAAAAGCATTCGCCAACTTATTCGGCTCAGCAGTTTTCGCATTTAAAATTCAATATTTTTGTTGCGTGGTAAAGACTATAGCACAGTAAGCACAGCAACAAGGCCCTATATTGATACAAATACATTGAATAATATATTTCATGTCTTGTTTGTTTCATTTTATTAATAAAACTGAAGTTTTTAGTTTGTACTGGAAAATCATTTTGATGTGGATATGATTCTATCTGCATTTGTTTTTTTTTGTTCTGGATATTTAGAAAATTTCAAAGATATGGTATGGCTATATGTACCCTAATTATAAGATGATTTATTTGATACAACTATTAACTTGCAGTGAATTTTCCGAACCCGAATGACATTTGTAATGAACTGATTACGTAGCCAACTTTTACATAAAAAATGTTAATGTGTGTATAATGAACAAAAAATCACATTGAATACTATCACATTCTGACATTCATTTTTTGTGAGTGTGTGTGCATTGTGAATGCCATATCCATATCAAAAGCATACAAATACGAAAGACTCGTATGTATGTAGTACGTAAGCAACAGCGAGGATTAACTCTGAATTTCATATGAGAAGAGCAAGCATATTGGTTTTTGTACAACTTGCATAAACGTACTTTTTAATGTGATATTTTTCTGGTACAATTTTTCCATTTACAGTTTTTTTTAAAGCTAACGTTAGTTTTGTGCGACTTTAAATTCAATGTTTCATTAAAAGATAGGCTAGATAATAATAGTTATGTTAAACTCTATCATAAATATCATAAAAGCATCATACTGAACTCTCAAGAGTAAATGCCTATAATGAGCTTGCTGGATCATTTCGAGCACTTGACAAGCTCAAAAGGTAAAAATTAGCGATTGAACATTGTTAATAGAAGGATAGAAATGTTGACAAATTGGTAATGTTCCATTCAATTTGTTGAAATGTGATAATAACTTATTACAAATAAGCATCTTTTTGATATAGTGAAAAGCGGGGGATGATCCTGTTGTCATTATAGTATATTATCTAACTATGCACTGGCTATGTAAATCCACGTCCACTTGCTTGTACACAAAAATGAAATGGTCGTGTTGAAGGGTGGATGTGGAAGAACACGCATGAGTAATGCTTTTATGGAAATGGAATACAGAGAGGATGATGGGCTTTTGTTTAAATAAACTAGTAACCTGCTGGTACTCGTGCTTAATTGCGGGTTACGGCTTGTGACCACTGAGAACAAGAAATTCTATTATTGTCGGAGTAAGTAGGGGCGGGGTTTGCGATTTTGTCAAAAATGGAATTTCGCTTATTGTACTATATACTTTACATTTTCTTGGATTTTAATGCTTACAGGATGAAGACGAATTGAGCCTATTCCCAACAATATGACAGTCTAAAATATTAGTTTCATACTAACTATCGGGTCAGAAACCGGTTTTTTATTACGCAGGATTTTTTATGCTTATCTGAAACCTAAAAATCTGGTATTGCAACCAAGTTAGCGTGCTGACGTGTCGTTACCTCAAAGTTTGATTCAAGGGCAAAGAAGCAACATTGATTTTGTATTTTCTAGTAGCTATTCAGTGATATTTGGTAGGTCATCATTTTACACAGTGCCGGGTCTTCACCGGAGTCAGTTAGCTACGATAAGAGGCCTGTGTCATTAAAAAGAATAACAACTGCACTATATACATGAAGCGTATTAGTGGTTTATTTAGGTAATCCAAACTTTTAAAAAGTGCTTAGAGTTGTTTAAGGCGTTAAAATTGGAATGAAATCAATTAAAAGTTTGCTTAGTGAGAAAAGTGTATGTTATTTAGATAGAAGTGAATTAGTGGTTTTTCATCAAATTATAATACCATGGTGGTTAGCTAAAAAAAAGTCACAGCAGTTGGAGGAGGAAATAGAAGCAGAATGATAACATATCATTGATAAGTATGCTTACCTGATGCCTGAATGGTAGATGACGGATACGTTTTAAAGTTTCAAACAGTGGACGTAGGATTTCGTTTGCTGGAGATGGTCGCAGATTTGGTGTGCAGTGTGTATCAAAATAAAAATATAGGAACAACAACAGAACAATCCAAGGTATGTTTTAATTAACTAAAAAATTGTTTATTTATGTCGCTATAATTATTACACAGATTTATGATTGAAAAATGATTTATAATATCAGTTTTGATGAATATGACTGGAAAACTAAATGTATAACTATAATGCAAATGTATAATTCTTTGCATAAGAAACAACAACTGACAAAGGATACCAACCAACTTAGCTTGGATTTTCGTTTATATCCATCTTGGATAAATTCAGAGACATACATTTTTACCCTTCAATGACTTCAGTTGTCAGTCATAGTCATATAAAACTATAATATATGTACCTATAATTATTCAGCTTCATTATTAAAACTCAGAACACTGGTTAAATAAACCGGTATGGGATGAAAAACTGTTTTGTATACTTACATACACTTTAATATAAGCTCTTAATTACCAAACTTTATTTTTATATTTTATTATTTTAAACATTTTTTGGAAGTTTATATATATAAATGCTTTATATCCTGCAATGCCGTTTGCAATGAGGAATAATAAGTAATTATAAATTTACTAATACTAATAATCATAATAATAATAATAATATGACAACTGGTTTCAGAAGTAAATATTTTTATAAAGGAACATTGAAAATGACACAAAATGGCTGGGCAGTGCCGTGCTTTATTTTGCTAAATTTTGAACCGGTACAGGTGCAGTAGTTTGACAAGAGCTTGACAAGAAAGTTATGAAAACTAGTTTGGATTGCGTTTACCAACATTTTAATGATACCAGAGTTGAGTTGAGGGTATACATAGCATCATAGAGGAATAGACATTATAAATAGCTAAATATAGATTATAAATTAAACAGGACATACATACATATACGCACGCATAAAGATTCTATGCATAAATACCTACATAGGTTCGTGGTGTGGGTGGTAGAAAAGATGGATTAATTAAAATGAGTTGCATTAAAAATCTAAGAAGAAATAAAATTGAATGTAATGATTTTTTTTAAATGCAAAGCGAAAGTACATTCTTCTTCAAACCTGTTCATCCCCTCGTTGTAAATAAAAATATGAAGAAACGATAAGGAATATAGTTTGTTGTGCAAACGTACAATAACTGCAAAGTTGCATTAACATTCCAGCAGCTCCAAAAATGACACTGGACCCGTTGATATCAGTTCCATAGTTTTCCTTCAGATCAGATGTTACGTTAGACCAGTTCTCTGTATTCCAAACGAACAATAATTTGCTGGTTTGGAATGATCCTTCCAAAATACGCTTTTCCAACGTCCACGCAAAGAGGTTATCTTTATCTCCAATAACAGCCACCATAACGCAAACTGGGAATGACACGCATAACAATGCAAATACTATTGTTTTTCGTCGTCTGTGGTCAAGATCATATGTGTGAAATTTGGCAGCGTGAACTTGTATTAGGATTTTGTAAACCAAGAAGGCGATTTTATACAAGATAGTAGTAGATCCTCCCCCTCTAGCGAATTCCAAAAAGTCGATCTTTCCAAGTAGGAGTTGATACAAAGTTATTGTAACGAGCAAAACCTGAAAGTTGGTTTTAATGATAATTAAAAGACATTTAATATCAGTACTAATAAATATGTGCAGTTTGCTTTGCCTACATCGTACATCATATTATTCAACTGTGAAATTCGCGTAATTGTTTACACTTATATGTAGGATACATGAAGAGAAAATGGGCAAAGAAAAAACCTTGTGAAATGATACCTATTTTCATCAACCTTCAATATGCTGCAACAGCAGCAGCAGTGCTGATTCAGCACAGCATGCCGTGCTCGTTCACAAAAAAAACTACTTGAAAGTTGAGATCGAGAAGCTTCATTATCCACTCCCTACCTCACCCCTTTTAAAAATATGTCCTCAATCCTGTAAGTTGTTGCTACATGTTCAATTGTTAAAATTCCAAGGTAATAAAATGATAATGTGAATACAAACTTTGGAAATCTTTTTCTCCAATGAACGAATAAATACTATATTACATAGCAATTCAAAATGTTGCGTCATTTAAGATACATAACGGTGGTGGTGACTTGCAGTTTTTTGTGGGAAGGCAGCCTTCTCACCAGCTAAAAATGGAAACATAATTACTAATACAATACACATACTTTTTAATTTTGAGTTGATTTCACCCGGTGGTGGGTAGTGTGCCTTCATTTTCAGAGTTATTCTTATCATGTGGATGGAAGACAACTATGGTGATTTTTGATTACGTGATGTGATAAATAGCAGCTTTGTATTTCGAATTCACATTACTTTTATTTTATTTTTTAATTCATTTGCGTAACACTAGTTAAATAGCTAAAACCTTCTCCCAAGGATTTCATGTTAAATGTCAACTGCAAAAACAAAATAAGTGTGCTGAAAGTACACACAGTCTTAACGTTGCTTGCTCAGACTCATTTACCTACCTAAATATTTTCGTACTTAATTTTGTACTTTGTAGTTTAAAAAGTACTTACCTTGTTTACAAAATAACTGGAAATGTGCCAAATGCTCGTTCGTTCAGTAATACGATTTCCTGGGTTGTTCCTCAAATTCTGAACTTGATCAGAAATAATTTGCACAGCCTGAATCTCTCCCTCCGATGCAGGCATAAGTACACGCACATCCATGTTGAAATTTAAACGCTTGAAGATTAATTATTAGAGAAATTTTCTTTTTTCAATACACATGCAACCACAAGAAAAATCACAAGGATGCTGGTGAGCTTACTGGGCAATACTGTATGTCACAACGCTGACAGGAACCGTTTTTATATGCCAGCGAGAGTATAGCTGATATGTGTATTTGGCAGTTTGTGCTGTTATTTGTCCATGCAAAACCACGTTCAGCGAATACATGAATGACTGTTGATGTTGATGGGCAGATACATATATCCAAGTGACGTTTAAATTTAAACTATGGTTTGTATGTGTCCTGCCTATTGTGCATTGGCCAAGAAAAGCATGGCTATTACTCAGCGTCATCTTACTAGCATTTTTCGTTGGGCAACGAAAAATGGCGTGTATTTGAATGGAAAAAAATAGAATATGACTTTCAGAGTATCAGTAGAATCCATACAATGTTTTTACATACATATTATCAGTCATACTTATATTTTGTCCATACGAATACCTGCTTTATAGGAAGTAAGAATCAGAATACGATGAGTGAGTGATGCTGAAATTTACTAAGCTTTACTAAGTTTGAATTTTAGTGGTTTTTTAAAACTAGACTTGATGACCATGACCCAGAATTGATGACGAATAATATTCAGTAAATAATCCATTATTGTTGTTACTGTTACCATCTATCGAGTTTGAAATTTGTGCACTAATATATTTATGCAGAATGGATACAATCATATATACATTCATTAGCTGTATTGTAGTTTGTGTGAACTTATAGCCAGCAATCCTGCAGTTCTGATTGTTACCTACATACCTCTACTACAAACATCCATACATTCCTACTATATTTTTTATGGAATGATAAAGGGAGACTATATATGTGTTGGGGTGAACTTCTGATGCGCAGTTTGTTGAGTTTTGACATAACGAGGGATGAATGTTGGGGCGAAATAATATTTTATACTTTCACTGCAACATATCACAAGTTGGGTAACGCCAGCAGTTTCAAACGTGGCGAACGTACACAAAGACGCAAAATAGTCTTTATTTTCTGAACTTGCATTCATTTCTGGGTTCACTATGTTGGAATAAAATATTGGATTTATTATTAAAAGGATGAGAGTATAAATATGGGGACCAGCGAGCAAAGCTATACATAAAAATATGCCTAAAACATATAATAATAATAATACGCTTTGCTGCATAATATAACAGTATAATCTATTGGTAGATTTGGAAATGAGAGGTAGGCATGCCGACTAAGACTCAACTTTACGTGTAGTACCGGCTCCGTTAGAACATCTTGACTTGTATACCCTTTGGAGATATGAGCTAAAATACATTAAAACACATATAAGCATTTTAACTGAATACTAAATAGTAATATATAATTGCACATATAAATATCCTTGCAATTGTTTTCTTTTTGTATGTCTCTGTATACCTATATACATTCGTACACATAGCCAGACAGACACTACGACGTACTGCGTTTGTCGATTCACAACTTTACAAACATTTTTCCTTTGAATTACTTGTGCAGCGCAAACCGGCTAAACATAAAAATGTATATACAATATACACCAATACGCGACAGCAGACAGATGTAATTTGTTTTACTCATGCGGAATAATACGTAATATGTACATACATAGTCAATACTGTGGCAAGAATAGATGAGTACTTACAACGTATACTTTATTGTGAGTGTGACTTATATTATTGTACAGTTTTGGTTGGTTTCATAATGCAATGCTCATCATAATATCCCATCCATTTTGGTAGATATGTCGAGGTGCATTAGTGATTTTCTTTGGTTTGCCACAAAGGGATGAAATGGAATGAATGATTCGGAAAACTATTATTTTCCGGGGATGGATTTGTGTTTAAGCTTTTTAAAAACATTTTCACTGTGATACAACAACGGCAATTTTATCTTTACATTCTCAGCTTACAACACAGTGCAGCAACGGTTGGGCACGAGTACATAACAATTCTACTTTTATTCTTCATTTATATATATCTATAAAGAGTTAAATGCGAAAGCCAAAGTTATATGATGAGCCAAAGTTTATCGCTGCTGTGAGGTGGGAGTATTTCCTGCACTTCTGTAGACATGCACAGAAGCTGTAATAAGCTGATATACTGAATCATTATTACTGATACTGATTAAAATATAAAAGCAGGTATAGATGTGCTATCAAGAAAAGGCATAAGCAACCAAGTACACACAGTATGTATTTTTTAGTGATATATCATTTTGCGGGTACTATAGATATGACAATGTGATAACACTTGATGATGTTCTACTGAATTGTAATGATATGATGAGCATTACTCCCATACAAGCCGTATAAAACAAAAGTCAAGATACCCACATAAACCTTCACGATGCGCCGTGATAAGTTGAAATAAACTCTTATTATTGTACTAAAATATATTTGATGACTTGATGGGACCATACTATACTATAATGGATTGAGTTTTTAAGTACAGAAACAACATTTTAATGTCAAATCTTACTAGTTCCTTTTCTATTGACTTGCTCTTACGCTCACAAGACTTAATTTGATGAGTAAGATCAGGTGCAAACTACATCATTCCCATACAACATTGTAAAGGTATAAAGTTAATCACTAATATGAGTATGATGAGCTGGCTGTTACCATTTTGGAAATTGGTGACGTTATTGATGATGATTATGATGATGACGTCGTATGAAACTACACAAAATCGAGTGTACTTATGCATGTATGTTTTACTCCCGTCTCGGCAGACCTTACTAAATGTCTACAGTATGCACCAAGAAAACTAGGCAGCTATGATCGCTGCTCCTGTCTGATCAACATCGAATGATATATGCCTGCCTTCATTGGCTGGTTCGGGCAACAACTCTTGTCATTGTAATCACGTTTCAGAGGCATTATGGTAGATTTTACGACGTGCGGCATGAGTAGGTATGATGTCACCGGATATGACAGTTAGGGATTAGGGTTTTTATTTTGGGTTGGAAGGATTATATGTAAAGAAAATATCAAATTTGGTACCTATTAGCGTCATACAAAAGTAGTCCTCTCATGAATTTTGAAGAAAAAGTATCGTAACGTAATCACTAAAAAGCGTTCTGCGTTGTTTTTTGTTTCGTTTCATATTCTTGCAAGTGAGCCTCCTAATATTGAATATGGCGCCCTGGATAAGGGCTGAATCGGTTTTTTTGGGGGTCGTAGACCGTTAATTTGGTAGCAAGAAAAAAATAGAGAACTATGAATGAAATAAACCATCTACATAGATGTACTTGCAAAAGTTCTTTCTACATGGTAAAAATAAGAAGGCACGATAATATGTAAAATAAAAGCAGTTTACAATTTTTACTTTAAAAAATAAAATTTGCGTTCATGTTACGTTTTATATAATTGGATTTACATTGTCAACCAAATGATATCTTCAATGAATTATCAAATTACCCTGTGACGACAATTTTTTTTATTTTTCCAGAGCGACATCGGTGAATTGGGCGAACATTCAGGAATGCATATATAGACAGTGCATTATGCCCACCGCTGCACATGTGTGCACACTAGGTTGCTTAAGGTGAGTGGAAGGGATGCAGATATTATGGAGGAACACAAAATAAGATTGCTTGAGTCGTTTTGAAAGTTTTTTGTATTTGTTCACAGGTTGGTGGCCAGTGATCAGGTTAATCGCCATCACACTTGTTACCAGGTCCTGAACACACTCACCCGCCAAATGAATGATGACCAACGGTTTAACGAACATAGCAGTTGATTCAAGTCAAATGGGTGGAATTTAATGGATTAATCTCACGCTCAGACCACAGTAATTTTCATTTACCCTATTTTATTTCAATCTCTCACATCACACCCAGAAAAGAAGCAGACAAATTCGTCATTCTCCGAGTTCGTCCATTAATTATATTTATTTTCGAAATGTTTTAAGATTCAATTTTCAGATCTGCTAATTTTCTCGCGTCTTATAAATACACACACATGCCTGAAGTGAAATAACAATGCATCTCAGCTTTTAAACTCCTTACCCAAACCCTTAAAAAATTTTAGGCAGTAATAGGCATGTTCTTGCAATATACTAGTTACTTAGTTCTTAGTTACTTTTCGGAGAATTATTCATTCATGTGACGTAAGATTTAGGTCAGCGATGCAACACAAATGCAGCAGGTTTACTGACCCGATAAAAAATCACTTTTTATCATATGTCTATCTCAATTCGCATAAAAAATCATGGCTGTCAGATTCTCTTTCTGCACACATTCCGTTCTACGCGTAGATGGGTAAGTAATATAAACATAGCATTACGTAAGTATGTATTACTTGAATTATATATGATTACAATGTTTAAAGCTTTAGGAGTGGTTCAGAGAAACGAGTTAGACAAGATACCCATATGCGCTTAAAATGGGTTGAATGCATAAAAAAGCTGTTTTCAGTTTCCACTGACAACCTTATGAAACGTTTCAATTGCTACTCTTACTTTCTTATTAGTCTTCTACCGTATACACTCGAGGCGTTTTAAATGCATTCGGTTGTTGTGTGTTATAGTTATGATGAGTCATTCATAATTTATGACGTCAGAGTCAGAATGGAAGTAGAGACCACGTGATCCAACAATGTTCATATCAGTGCTGTAACAACGACAATATGCCAGAAAATATAACGCAGCATTGATTGCAAGCAGTAGATTTTTTTCTGAGTAGTATGAAGAAAAGTTCCTGATGGGCATGAATTCAAAATAATATGTGTTGTTACTTACCGGTGTTTCATCGTCTTGATGCATTCGTTGACGTGTAGCATTCATATTCAAGCAAACTAAAGACATAAATATGCTTGTTGTTCAAAGTTGAGCGTTATTCCAAAATTAAAAAAAAAATTTGTAGAAGCAACTTGTATTCCGAAAAGTATTACATTTTCTGGCTGATACATATTTAATGTACGAGCACATCATATAAATGTTGAGGAAAGACGTGCATGCGAAAGTAGTGCCTTTTCATATTTGTGGTAGTTATTTAATTTTCAAATGAATGTCAAATTATTGGAGTGTGTGATTGAAAAAAGGTTGTTGCGAGATACTTAAATGTATGGGACTTGCCTTATTATAAGGCAAGTAAAAATGCGATGCAATTGAACTCGAGATGTCGAGATTGAAGTTTTGCTGGCTTGGGGTTACGAGAGACTCTACTACCAGAGTCTAAAGCTAAAACTTACCCTTCCCTTTGCATGAACATTAGCTTCAAAATACTAAAAACGAAATCCGGACTATCAAATTTAATATTAGAATTTTATGCTTTCAGTTTTTCCCTTCCTACATATGAACAATAAGAGGAAAGGTTAATACTTGAATAGGAGGGCACTATGCTATATTATGGTACGATACGCACGCACCAATAATGCAATAGCAGCAGTCAAAAAAACACTTTTTTCAGAACTTTGATGCAAAACTACATACGAGAAAAAACTACCCAATATTTAGTACATCTGAAAAAACTGGATGTGATTCATCGGATGTTGTTCTGTACTAGATATTCAATGTTAAAATGATACACAAATATACACATACCTATGCATTATGCAGTAAATCTTCTCCCCTAACAAAAATGACGAGGAAGACCATACACATCGCTTGAATGAAGAGTCTGCAAGGAAATGTAATGCATGGCACAAGACACAAAATATTGTGCGCTTGTGAGATACTTATTCGTCTTGATCAATTCAAAACTTTGAGCACATACAAAACCGAAGAATATTATATAGTAAATTTAACAATTTCCAATGTAAAAAATGGTTGTTATTTGTGGGATGGTACTAAAATTGAACGGAGGGAGGGGAGCTAGCAAATGGTAATACGCAGTGATATATACTATAGCTCAGCTCAGTGTCAGGATCAGTATGCACGGATTTTTTAAAATGAATTCTCCCTTTGCGTTTGATTATGACCAGGCAGGGCTACGCAAGCAGAGTAGTACCTAACACAATTCTTCGTTCTGCAGCTCTGACAATCTCTCTCTCTCTCTCAAATGTACAATACATTCACATGATTCTTGGTTTGGGACGGGATATATTTGATTACACGTCCCGAAATACAAAAAATAATATACTCTTTGATGATGTACAAAAATGTTGAGCTGAACATGTTATCAAAGCATTCATTGTTACTTTGTGTTGAAAAATGTCTCCTGGTTGATCAAAACTAATGAAATTAGTTGTTTCAAATTCAATTTACGCAATGTTAATGTTTTTTCTTATGCTATCAACCCTTAACAGAGATGGACTCAGAAATGGAATAGATGCATGATCTTCTTCAATACGTCGCATGGATTTTCATGATATCTCATTGCCCCCAGTATTGGATTAGAAGTGGTTTGGATTCATGGGATGTGACTTTCAGCAGATGGTCATAGTCATGCACATATAGAATCAGTGTGACAGGTACATTATTCTGTTTCAAATAAAAAAATATACGCTACTAAACTTTGATAAAATCACTGATGATGCTACTCATTTTTTTCCATCGGTGGATTAGCGAGCGTGATCGTCCTCCAGCAGAGATTGAAAGGAAAAGTATTTTGGGAGATTTGTTTATGATTCAGGAATAATGAGTAAGAATTAATCTTATTATGACTATTATTGGGTTTAACATCAAGTTGTCAGTTGTCATGATAACGAGGAAATTTTGTTTACGTTTTAGGTGGAGATAATTGGGAGCTGATTATTCGAAAGTATTCCTTGCTCTAAAGTTCAGATGGCCGCCGCCAATTTCTTTGCCTCCCAATGCAATGTTTCAGGGGATGCAACTTCATTAAACATTTGAACACTGGCGAAAGTCTGGATGGATAAATATAAAGTATTACACCATACCACCAGGAAAAACTGTAAAAGCTTCCAGTTGTACTTGGATAACGTGTAAAAACATTTAATTTTTATGGGCAGATGATAACATATAACTTTAAAAGTAAAAAGTATACATATATAAAAACGCATTATTAACTTTTACATTATTACATATTTTTTTCCAAGGATATGGCAGAATTTGAAGTGAAAGTATACAAAAGTACAAATGTCGTTCCAAATCATATCCGAAAACTGTGACTTACAGTATGTGAACAGTCTCAATCATGCTTGTCAAGTTAGTTAAGTGTATGTGACCACAAGTAAGTTTGATTGGTTTAAAAATTTGCTCATTCCATGAATTTCGCCTATATTTTATATTGTAGACATTTTTTGCATCAGCATGTTACCAGCAATGGAAAAAGCCTGTGCTACACTGGACCCCGCAAACAGAGTAAAAATGTAAATAATACCGAATACCTGCAACCGGGGAGTACTAGCATGGTCGTATTTACAACTTACGAAAAACTGGTCGGCCAGAAGCTATCTCAAATTGAAATACGAGTTAATACAATTTTGGGAGCATTATCAAATCAAACGAAACAATTTATTGGCAGTGTTTAATGTTTACTTACATATTGAAACTGCAATTTTTCCGATTTCAAAAACTTGATAATGTTTAATTTGTCATTCCCTGTTGGTTTGTGTTCCATTATTTAATTACTATATTCCTCAGTAAAATATTATTCTTTTTAAATTCACAATGATATATACCCTTTTAACCATAAAAAATGATTTGGACAGTATATGACATTGTTTAAAAGATTTATTTTACATATTGTTTTCACTTATGCCTAATATTTATTACTTTGATGAACTTCATTGTGTTTGAGGCTTTTCAAGGAATCTCAGATATTTTTGTAGGTATACACATATGTATAGTTGCAAGCACTTAAAAGATTGTCATAATGCAGTCAACTGTCATTATTTAATTAAACTCTCACATTTAATTTTTCTGCCATTCTACACGCTAAGCAGACCAAAATGAGAATCCGAAGATATTTTTAATTGCCACCCAAAAACTACATTTCATATTGAAACTACTAATCCCGTTTCTAATCTTACCACCATTGTCATTGTGTCAAATCCCAACACAAATCATCAAACATACTCGGAAGGAAATTTCCTTATTACCAATTAAGAATTTCAAAAACTGCCATAAATTGAACAATGAAGGAGAACATTTAGTTTTAGTTTCCGACAAAGCGTGCGCAGGGATAACACCGATGAATTTCTTGAATTAGTATTGAAGCAAGTGGATTTTACTGAAATTAATTTAAGAATAAGTACGCGCAAAAAAGAATTGCTTATGATCAGGAAATTGGCGATCTAACAAGGAAGATAGACTATAATCTGGGTCAAAACGGAGAAAAAGCTGTGGTACCTTTTGTGAAACGGTTTTCAGCCGAAGGCATCATGGAAAAGGAAGCATTCAACAGGATTCTTAGTGAAATTATAGCTCTCAACAGAAGCGTGCCGGACACAAGGGATTCAACAAAAGCATTATCATCCCTAAGCGTCATCATAGTATTTACAAATGAGGCGTTTATAAGTGTTATTCGAACGTTGCATAGCTTGGTAAACCGAACACCTAAAGGCTTGCACTGGGAAATAATTTTGGTGAACGACTTCAGTGATGCGAAAGACTTGAAAGAAAAGCTAGTTTCTGATATCTGATGGCAAAGTTTCCTTTGGGAAAGATAAGACTACTGAGATTATCAATGGCGGGTGGGTTGTTTGCCATGAACAAGAGATATTTTTGGGAGATGGGGTCATATGATCCGGATATGTAGAGTAAGATTTTAGTATTTTATATGGAGAATGATAATTTTTAGAATCTCTGAATGTTGTAAAGATTTACAAAATACGCGTGTCTTAATAATAATTGTTTTAGTTTGGGGCGGTGAAAACTAGTTTTATTTTGAACTAAAGTTGAAAGTATAATAAAATGTCATTATAAGAATAAAAAATTTGAGACTGAAAGTTCCCTAACTTTTTTTTGCAGATTTGGCAATGTGGAGGTAGCGTCGAAATAATCCCTTGTTCCCGAGTGGGTCACATTTTCAAGCCATTCAGACCATACTCGTATGACGGAAGTAATAGTTGGCGTAATATTGCTCGCCTTGCAGTAATTTGGATGGATGAGTATAAGGATTTGGTATTTAAGAATGCAAGTATAAAGGTTATTACAAAACAATAATATTATGTAAAGTTGTGCGATATTTTTTAACATTTCGACAAGTAAATTCGTACTTTTAATTTATTTTCCAGTCGATGAATATAGGGGACACTTCCAAACGGCTAGAGTTCAGGAAAAGGAAGAATTGTAGCAGCTTCCACTGGTACCTAAGCAACATTTCCAAGGAAAAATTTAGTCTCCATTACGACTCCAAATCTTACGGACAAGTGAAAAATGTCGGATCCAACCTGTTTGGATGACTTGGGGCAGTCTGAGAAACAAAATTTCAGTTTAGCAATTTATCCATGTCATGCTAAACTACATGCTAGTCAGGTATATATTCAAAGCCCTTATTCCATGAAACTGTCATTTTTGAATAAAAAAATTTAAATGAAATGTTCACATTTACAGAATTTTTACCTCAGCACAAAAAATGAGCTAAGGAAAGAGCTAGTTTGCTCCGCAAGTGACAGTGATAGTGATTATGAGCGCCGAGTTAGCATGAAAACTTGTGTGCATAACGGTGACGAAAAGTTTACATGGGAATATAATATCCAAAAGTAAATTAAAAATCAAGCTACCCAGAAGTGTCTAAAACTGTGATGGAAAGTTGGAGTACCAAGGGGAAGTATGAGCTATCTCTGGAGACCTTGTGGTGGTGATCAGATATCAGATCAAAAATGGATTTTCAGTGACCGATTATTGCAACGTTTATTTGGGAAATAGTATATTTAAACTGTAATATAGTAATTCAAAGTAAATTTGTTGGAGATCAAAAAATAAATTCATTTTTATATATACACACATGATACAAAAGTAAATAAGTCTACTATTCATTTACATGTAGCTATGCAAATCTACTGACCCATGTAAAATGTACAACTTTATATAAAAGTCAAGGTTGAAGGTCAATAACTATAATGCATCTCATGGCACTTCTTCCTGTGGCATGTAAATTATTTTGGTGTAAAAAGTTAGTGTTTTGCGTGCTGCTCTAGTGTAACAAAAATGTATGAAACTGCCAATATATGGTCTGGATTTACTGATGCGGTGTATGGTAACAGTTCATTGGGTTCATGTTTTTTACCTATTTTTTAAATTTTGAATACCAAAAAGCATATATTTAATTCATAATATTTGTTTGAGAGAGGATACAGTATGCACACCCCGCATAACTGCAGTGTCTTGGTCTTAATGTAGCTAATAAATTAATACTACATTGGAGCTGGAGTCTAAAAGGTGCCACCAGAAAATTAAATTGCATTGCGCCAAGTAAAAGATAAAGCAAAGGTACCGTTAGCTTCGTTTGCAGTACATTAATTGTACAGAATAATGTTAATTAGTCCCTAATAAGGACTCCCTATTGAAAAACGTTGTTACCTACACCAACCAACATAACATGATATATTTTATTGAGATTTCGTTTTGCAAATTGAACCGTGTTTTTTTTACGTCCGTTGCAATTGTTATTCTGCGGGTTGTTTCGTAAAAGTGCATTTTCAGTACAAATATTTGCTCACGTATTTACATAGGCGTTCAGTGTAAAAATGGTCCTAATTCTTGTTTACATAGTTGCATGAGCATACGAAATTTATTATCGTGTGTAAATATAATAATAAAGTGAGTATTGTACAATATGATGCATACAAACTAGATACATTAATTGATCCGCGTATGAAGAATACAATAAAACACACTTATATAAACAGTTTGTAGATTTAAGCCACGCAATATAATAATAAACCTAAGTAAAGCAATAGTTATGAACTGTTTTCACTACTAACTGCAGTGTTTCGACTACTAAGTTAGTTATAGTTAGTTAACTACAATTAACTA
>JAHZNC010006798.1:0-11544 GCA_027744095.1 Zhuqinia jingwanae | reverse complement strand
TATTGTTGCAAAAAAAGGAAGGTCGTGAACAGAAGGAAAATAAGGGGCATAAATTAAATTCGTTTTTTTTAAACGAAAATTATTAATGTTGTGTTTGTAGCAGTAAATCTCTGATTATATAGCTTAGGCTTAATCGTTTTACGTTTTTTTTATTGCATATTTCAAAAATTTACGCTAACACCATTTAATTTTTTTACACACACACACATACTGCACACACAAACACTTACGGACAGGCACACATTATTTTCCTGTTAATTGCCCAATTTACCTACAACATGGTGAATATTATTATAGAATGAATGGATTAATGTGTTCGCTATTATGAATGGACATGATGATGAAGGCGAGAATGTAACAACAATATGTAAATTGTACTGGTTTTTTCCTATTCTCATTAAGTGTACTAAAAATTCAATGAAACATTACGAGATTTTTTTGGTGGTGGTGGTGGTCGTGAGGCCTGAATATAAAATTGCAACAAATAAAAAAATATGCACATGTGCAAGTATTTTTTTGTTTAGGTTTTTTAAGCTTTGTATTATTAACCGGATGGATGGTTGACGAGATGCAAAAAACGAAGGAGCTAAGATGACTTTTATATACCGCTTACAAAAAAAGCTAAACGACGACTTTGGTGGGATATAAAATATATGCATATTTGGGAGTAGAGAGAGTGAGGCTGAAGCCGTCGTTAAATTTAGGAGAGAACATCACACATGTCATGTGTCAACTGAATAAATAACTAGCACACCTTGAATCGGCCACATATTCCCAATTGCCAGTTTATTTTATAAGTAACAAGTGAGAAATTGTCAGTTTTTTGTGCGCAAAGTGAACACACCTTGAATGGTAGAGCTATATATACTTGTACGACTTGGTTTTAATCTCCTATTAATAATGGGCAATAATTATTTTATTGCGCTATATTGCTTACAAGCAGTCAAATGAAAGCACCTTTATTTTGGGCATTTGTTACACTTGTGCACGCGCCCGTAATGATAAATAGCTTGATTGAAAATGCATTTACCTAATTTATACAAACAATTGAGTTACACACTTTCAGTTTCAGGTGGCGACAAAATAAAATAAATTCGAGGGTATACCTATATGTATACATGATGAACTGAATGAACATTTGGAAAAAGTTATTAACAAGATAAATACTCTCCAGTAAACAGTCGACAAGTTGAAAATAATAATCTCCAAAGTCGCCTCTTCTTTGGAATTGTCACGTAATCCAAACAGAGGATTCTTATATATTTTTTTCCAACCAAAAACGCAACGCTCGTGCCATTAAAAAAGCTTGTTTTTTTTTCTTCAGAAATATAATTTACGATGGGATTACAAATGTGTTTTTTTAGCTTATATGTGCTTTATGTAAACATGCAGCTCATCTTTATATCTAAAAAATAGGTCTCGCAATTTATAATGATTGAGTCTAATAATAATAATAATAATAATAGTAATAAGACGATGACAACTATATATCATGTATACCTACCGCATATACCCATTTCAAAAGCGCTTCCCAAAATGTTGGCAGAGTGAGAAACCAGAGTTTTCTCTTTAAAAAAATTCATAATGCGACGAAACAAGAGAGAGAGAGATCAGGGCAGAAAGATGATGATTAATGTAACTACGATAGTGAGTGAGTGTAAGTCTCTGTGTTTATGTTAAGCTTGTTGCGACTCTTGTATTTTGCGTCTAGTATTGAGTGTGCGTGCCAGATGAGACACTTGAAAACAGAATGAAAATGAGTGTAAAACACTTGTCCATCCTTGTGTAAGGATTAACAACTCCAGGGGCGATCATCAACCTCGTAAAACATCATAAATTTTTGTTGAAACACTTTTACTCTTCTCTCATCTCTTTGCATTTTTTAAGCTTGGTCACGTTGTATTATGTTATATCATTTTTATAAAGCGAGCGAAAACACAACAACAAAAAACATGACATAAAATTATTTATATATTTTGATGTTTGTTGCAGTAGTCCTTTTCCATTAAGCCCAACACCGTGTTATCTTCAGTGAGTAAACACCGCGCGTCTTTCTCCACATCCCACATAAAAACACACCACACACACCGGAATAAAAATTCCATATTGTCACCCATCCCATATATTTTCTCTTAACATTTTCTGCTGTCATCCTTGTTTTACATTATTGTTATCATCGGACCCGGGGAAAAAAAGCGGGTGGAGTGTGAGAGTGTGTGCATGTTGGGGTCTGTATGTAGTTGTACATACCAGCAGAAGCAGCAGCAGTGTCTTCACCACCACCGCACCAACATCATTTCCACCGATTTCTACTGCTGCGGATACAGACACAAGCTGCGCAATGCACTTATTCCCTTGCAAAAGTGAATTATTTTCTTAGGGAAGTTTTTTTTTCCATTCCCCCTTTTATCTTTATCCAACTACAACAACTCTAAGTCTGTTTAGATTTTTTTGGTTTGTCAGCTCTCCATTTCGATTCAGCTGTTGTTTCTAGTGCAGAAGAATGGAAATTGTAAAAAAAAGAAGTAACAAAGTTGTTTGATTCGAGTGCCATACCCTATTCCCCACCACCACACACCAAACATCACCTCTATATCTTTCACAATATCCTTCGTATAAAAAACTGTACCAAGAAGACAAAAAATATAACGTATCTGTCCCTTTTTATATATTTTTTTTCCTTTTTGGTTGAGCAAATAATATATCCACAATACTGATATAGATCCATGGATTTTTGCCATTCCTGCTATTATTATTGTTATTTTCCATTGCACTTTAGAGCAGAGCTCTTCATTCCCCATTTCTTTTTCTTGTTCCTGGTGAACTTCCATAATTTTTTTTTTCCTCGGCTCATCTCTTTGAGCTCTCCCCATTTTCTTCTTTTCTTTCCCACACGGATCTTTCCAGACAGAGAAAAAAAACCAAGCCACACTTACCGCTACACATAATATCCCATGATCGTCATCATCATCATCATCATTGTTTATTATATTACAACACACCAAAATATACATTTATATAAAAAATGTTGATGGGGAGAAAGAATAAGGAAGGATGACTACTATATCATCATCATCATCATCATCTTATAAGCCATGTGTATACATCACATTGAAAATCATCACAGAAAAGAAAAAAGAGAAAATGGAAAAAAAATCAGTTTAAAAGGTTTGGTTGTTTGGTGGAGGAAGGATGATGGAAGCACACAGCAGCAGTTGTATTACTCTTTGCCATTGTTGCACTACTGCTGCATTATGATGTACGCTATAACGCTCCACTGATGATGCACTTTTACTACTTGGATGCAACTTGCAATAATGCAATGTACATGATCTCTCTCTCTCTCTTACACCCAACATGATCCAAAAAAAAACTTTATTTTCTTGCCTTTATTTCCTGTCTTCAAAAATGAAATATATACGTATATTTTGCAGAAGCAGAAGATAATAAAGAGAGAAAAACTTTTTGTTGTTGTTGTTGTTGGTTTATGTGACATATCAACAAAAAAACAAAGTTTACTGGTAGTCTGCTATAATATGCAATAATGCAAGCTGCATTGTAATGTGATGGCAGCAGCAGGATGCACTCTCTTGGAACTCCCTTCTCTAAAAGTAATGCAGTGCAGTAATATGATAGCCTCCAAAAAAAAGTTGTTGCGAGTGTTTCCCTCTTCTCGTTTTGTTGAGTTATACGCTAGCATTTTCTTTGCTCACAAGATGAATATTATATGATCCACATAAATATATCAAGTGGTTTAGCGACTCGACTGTTCTGGCTGGCTGAGTCATTCCTACTTTTTCTTTTCGCTCCACTAACCAAAGCTTCACTATCATCATCATCATGATCAGCATCTTTATCATCATTTCATTTCATATATCTTTTCCTTTTTGTTTGATTTAGCTCTGCTGGAATTTTACACACACAGACACAATAACAGATGATGATAAACTGAGTGAAGAGGAAAGAGCGAAGGGTTCATTTTCTAGGAAACTTAGCAAAACTCTCTTGACACTCTTTGCTGATGTGACAAAATTATATTTAAACCTTTTTTGCTTATTATTATTATTTATTATTATTAGAATAAGAATATCAGTAGCAAAAAAGGAAGAGTGTGGCACACAATTTATTTTTTAAATCTTATGTTTTCTCTCCGTTGCTCCCTATCCAGTTCTCTCTTATTCTTCTTGTGTGTGTGATGTGTCACTTTTTTCTCCGTGAGGATTACATGACGCCTAATAACATTAAATATTCATATTTTTCTCATTGTTATAATAATGAGATCATGCTGAAGGAATCCATGTGGAATTTTAGGGAAGATGTATACATATATATAGAGCTTATTGTACCATTGAGCATAATATAATGAATGGGTTTTATGTAATGAATGGATAGAGGCTTAACAGCAGCGCAGAAAATGTCATTCTCTATCATGCGTTTTGACTGTGAGTAGCTAAACGAAACCTTTCTGCTACTACTACTACTGCTGCTGGCATTATAAAAATTTCTCAGAAAAATTTCAGCTGGATGGCATTATTAATACGGGGATGTCATAAAATATTATTATTACTATTATATAATCGTCTATTTTTTCCATACCAAAGTTTATTAGTAGGAGCAGTTCATAAGGTATAAAATATGTGCAAGTGTATAGGTATCGCAGGTAAAGGTAAAATGCGAGTCACACTGCATCATCATCATCTATCGTACAGGGCACTGCACTGCACACATAGCACAAAATATTATGGCAGCCATCCTCTAAATTCTTAATGTTAATACCCTTTTCTCTCTCTCTCTCTATCTTTTAAGAAGCTCTTTAAATGTCATCTTTCATTTCTCCTCAGTGTAAAAAAAGCACCTATGCATGCATGCAGGCATAGCTAGACAAAATAGGAGGATAAGAGTAACAAGATAATAACATTATCATCATTATGATTATGAGCAAGATCATAATCGTATCATATATCTTAGTATCGCATAAATTTCACGATTATCATATTTCCAAGCAGTAAAAAATGAAGCACCATTTTGCTCAACAAACCAACAAGGAAAAAAGTCATAATAAAAAAGCAGTAGTAGTACCAGGAGCAGCAGTCTGGAAAAAAGCTACCAACTTGCTTCCATGTAAATGTACTGCTGCTGTTGATACTGCTGGTGGTGGAAAATAATTACGATAAAATTATTACTGCCAGCATGCGTATCTTTAGTAAAGTGCACTCTTTGCTCACAAGGAAAGAATGCTCCTTTCAAAAAAAAAGAAGGAAAGAAGCAGGTTGCTGGATAAATATAATGATACAAGACTGCACCTCTCCGCCATGTGCCGCTCTGTCTCCCTTTTTCCATGTTTCCATCTCCTTTCATTATTCTTCCAGGAAGAAAGATAAATGACATGGACTACATATTTTACTCATTTTTCATCATCATCATCATCATCGTCGTCTTCTTATCCTTTTTCGTTTGTGAAAAATGTGGCTTCTCATGCGGAAGGGTAAAAAGCATATTTGGACCGTGTGATTATTCAAGTCAAGGCATTTTGTTAGCTATATATTTTCCCTTGCACTTGCCACACAAAAACTAGAGATAATCCTTCTCTGTGTGTGTGAAATGTGTGTGTGGTAGTGACAACAACTCTCTTTACCTGCTCGATTTTTTTTTGTGTAATATTACAACAGGAGAACTTGAAGTTACCTAAATACGCAACCCATTCAACTTGTTTGCAAAGGGTCTCATTTCTCATCGTCGTCGTCATCATCGTGGTGCGTATTGTGTAATCAAAACGATCATATCACAGCAAACAGTTAAAGTCATACAATAATAATAATAATCATAATAATAATAACAACAGTACCCTCTGCTGCGTTTGCATGTCCTTTACTTCTCTAACAGCGCAGCAGCACGCATTTATTTAAACGACTTAGTCATCTTCTTGATCATCATTTTCATAAGTTTTTTTTTGTAAAGAACTTTTTTTTTGCATTCATTTAAATAAATAACACGGTTTGATGCCTCCCGTGATATGAATGACTTTTATGTAATCGTTCACGCATCTCATTTATTTATTTATTTATTTTTCTTCTTCTTTTTTATCCAACTCACAGCAACTTTCTGTGTGGCATGCCATGATACTCCTGCGTAGGATGACACTGATGATGATGGCATGGCAATTTATATAATAAACGATAATGATAAAAACTTATATGCACAGCAGCAGCAGCGCAGCAGATAAAAACGGAGCAGAGAGCCGAATAAGTCAAGTCGGTCGGCATAGTTGGCACTAATAAAATATGTATTTTTTTTGCTAATAGCATTTACGATTATTATTGTAAGCAATCCTAAAACTGAAAATACTTTTGTATAGTCTGCTGGGAAATTCTGTGTAATCATCATCATCATGTCTCATGTTTTTTTGTGTAGTAATGTGCGTAGTACACGCAACAAGAAGGGTGGTGGTGGTGGTGTGTAAGTGAACACGATTTTTTTTCCTGGTCTTCCTCCATGCCAAGTCAAGGCGATAATTATGAATGGTTCACTCATTTTCCTATAGTCAATCATCCATGTTCTCTCTCTCTGCTCCACAGCGCAAAACAAAACTTTTTATTATTATGCAAAACAGCCTGTTTCTTGTTTCTGGCCAAGAACCCTCCCTCCTCCTCCTCCTTCACTTTACTTCCGCAATGCAAAGTGAATACTGACACATGTAAAGTTTATGTTGAGCATTCTTCTTAAAATACTTTACACTTTTTTTTTAAATCCCTTCCCCTTCTCTTTATAAAATTGGTAGACTCAGACTCAACACCAAGTCAAAAGCGTACTACTGCTTGCGCAAAAAAAACATAATTTCTTCTCTTATGCGATTTGCATTTTTGTGCATGTCACTCATACAGCAATTTGGAAGTTCTCGTGTTTGTGTGTGTGGGTTTTTTTTCGCAAAAGAGCTTGTAACTTGTAAAAGCTTGTTTACTTTGAAACTCAAGTGGAAAAACTCTCCCTTTTGCTTTCTATCCAATTCATAGTAACTCTGATCATTAGTCTTTCTACTCCACTCACTCATGCTGCAGATCACTCACTTCCTTTCAACAACTTACTCTAACAAGAATGTGTTGCGTGGCATAAACAAAGCTTTAAAACACGGGCATATATTCATGTTACAACATACTTCTACACACACATGTTTTCTAAAATGTATACTTGAAAAAAAAACTAAAATATATGTACAAATCGTTCTTCAGCAAGGATTTTGGAATAGCAGTAAATTGAAGCAACAAAAAACGTGCTCTTTTTTTAAAATTCAGATTGCTAAAAGGGTGCAACTATGCACAAAATTACTTAGACATTCCCGTTTCACACACACACACACACACACAAATACAGTTTATATTATGCGGTCATGCAGAAATAGCAAGAAGGACATTTCCGTCAGCCAATTTAGAATTATTACCAAAGGCGGTGTGATTAGTTCTTGTTCGTACTAGTAGACTTTTTTTTGTTTCAAAGCATCATCCCAACTAATCTAGTTTTTTATAGCTTGTTAAACGCTCAACAACTGTATTTTATTGAAGGCGGCTTCAAGAAGAAGAAAAAAAGTACGCTGGTTGATACTGGATTGTATAGCTTGTAGTAAGTAACTAATGTCTACTTTATATTTATTATACATATTTCGCGTTTAAAATAAAATGATGAACAAAGCGATTTTCTCTGAAAATCACGACGTACTTAATCCTTTTTACAAGCTTCTTTATTGTTCCGACTTAGTTTAGTGGACTACTACTACTACTGCTATTTTTCTTCACTGTTGGACGCTACGTTGTAAATTAGTAAGCAAAGTGCAAAATTAAACGGTTTAAAAAAAATCTTTTGTCAAAGTCATTCTTAGGAAATATGGTGACATATTAATGGAGCCTTCATATGAGATGATTATGATGATGATGAGATGCATTGACGTTACGTAATACTTTTATGCAGCTTTAATAGCTTTATCTACACGTGTAGTAGGCATATTGTCATCGTGCATTATTATTGCTGTGATAACAAGAGCATTAAAACGTTGTCGCGGTAATACTTACACATATTTTGCTCGTGTGGTTCGGTTTAACTGTCAACTTGTGTGTATCTAACGTAATATAATAATAATGATGTAAAGTAGAGCTGAAAAATTTCGTTGATGCTCCTATCGCCTCTTGACTCATACTCTCTAGCGTGCTGTATGCAAAGGAAAATGAATTGAAATGAAAAACAACAACATCATCATGTCGCGGTTTTTGAAATAACAAAATCCACTTTTTATCTTTTGTGTCACTCTTTTTTTTTGTTGGCGATGAGTTTCGAGTGCAAAGAACTCCTGACACAAACGACAGGATGTGTCCAAGTTCTCTTTTTTTATGAGATCAGCTTTAGTTTTTTTTAATGACTTTGGTATTTATGCTAGTGTTTATCTTTTTTCGATGTTAAATAATGACAACAATTTCATTTAAAATACGTCCGTTATTTTTTGACATGAATAAATAACAAAAAAACGTAGGTATGTGTCATCTCTCTCTGAAGCCGTGTGGTGGGATGTGGGATCTCTTATCTTTTTTTTCGCTATTTTTTCCCTGTCCCGTCGCGTGAGAATCGAGAAATAATAATAGCCCTGGTTTTATATCTAAATTTAAAATGTCAACACAGTACAAACAAACAACTTGCTGGAAAAAAACTGATAATTTTATATTAACTTTTATTATAATGCAATAAAAGCTATGTGCAATATTTATAAATAGCAAATGTATATATATTTTCGCATTCCACTTTAATCACAAAAACCAAATCACTACTAAGCAGCAATTCAATGGTCAAAGTCATCAAGGCTGACCATTGGCTACATGGGATAGACCAGACTAGACTATAGTAAAAGTCTGCCATTTGTACACCACTACTATTGCTGTATGTTATTGAGAAGAGGACAGTGTTATCTAATCTAGTTCAGTTCAACAAACAGAAGCAGCAGTAGCAGTAGCAGTACTTGTTGTTGTAGTAGTAGCGCGGTTTTTTTTATTAGTCAACACAATGGCAATTTTAAAAAGCCTACCTGTCAAGCCAGATTGTCAGATTGAGAGAGTCAATTTTTTTTCTATAAACAAGATAAAATTGCTATAGTAGCGAAAAAATGCATGCAATAATAATAATGTAAAGGTGATATCATATTATCACTTTGTTATTCACGGAGTGCAGCAGAGGCAAGTTGTGTAATAATCAAGTAGTCAAGTCAAGAGTTATTTAGATAGCTACATGTTCTACCCATCCACTCGACTCTTCTTGATACAACTTATGTATATACCCAATATTTTTTTTCCCGCTGTTATTGTTGTTGGTTTTAATAATAACAAACTAAAGAAAAATCTCCCAAATTTCATGTGTCATACCAAAAATTGACTTACAAATTTGTTGTCGTAATAATCCAAATAACTTTTCGTCTTTTTCCCCCTTTCATTACATATCTACGTCGTTCGGTGAAGTGAAGGCCTTTCCATTCGTTAAGACTTTGAGAGAGAGAAGGACACATTCTCCATTATACTTTTTTTGATTGACGGGCTAGTCGTTATTGCCATTTTAAATTTATGCTTATTGAAATTCAGGCAGTAGCAGTAGTAACCGTAAAAAATATATAGTTTATTTATTTAAATGACAGTTCATTTCATCACACACACAAAAAAATGGATTATGTTTAATTTGCATCTCTCTCTCTCTCTAAAACAATATCTATTCATGTCACCATCACCATCATCGCATATAGTATTGCATACAAATTAAATAAAATGGTACAAATCCCGAAACCCGATGAATGAAATCCTTTTTATTACTATTACTTCTACTCTGATTATCATTATTCTCTTTTTGAGATCACTTTGAGACTTTTTTTACTTATTATTTCCACATGCACGAATTTGTTCTAAATTAAATTCAGTAAAAGTGACAAGGCAAAGAGGAATAATGAAATAGTAGTAATAATAATAGCAATTCAAAAACTTTTTTTTTATGATTTTTTTATTCGTAATTTTTTCCACATTTTTAGCCACAAAACAAAAGATAAAAGCTCTGCTAAGCAGTTTTTATTGAAGAGTGCCACTCAACATGATGATGATGTATATTATTACTTATTATTACTATAATGCGTGCTCTCATTCAATATTATTAGTTTTATGATGTAGGCTATCACTCTGTACTTTGGTTTTTACGACAAATAACAGTAATTAGCTGAGGGATGGTAAAAAAAAACCTGAGTAACATAAGTACCACTACTACTACCACTACTACCACTGCTACTGTTCTACAGAACAAAAAAATATATTATGTACCTACTCGGTACAAAAAACACTTTGTTCTTCTTCTTCTGCTACTGAACCCTTTGAAAAAAAAACTTTAATGACGATGTTAAAGTATTTATATGTATGTATAGCGTGTGATAACAATACCTATGTATTATTTTTTGTAAAATTATGAGTGGCTGTTGTTACATCAAAAAGAGAAGTAAGCAGTCTCCCGTCGTGGCGTAATATCCTCGCGTTGTCGTAGTAGTACAAAAAAAATCTTAAGCAAAACTCGTCTCAGTCAGCCAGTCAGTCATTCAGCTAGTGAATCAGACACAAGTACTACTACACACTACACTACACAACATGCTTATAAATTTTTTTTTCTTTGCCAAAGAGTCTTCTGCTGCCACTTAACTTGGCTTACATACAGAAAGATATCACCCTTTGTTGATTACACGGTATGTGTAAGTACTCTGTACTTTGCAATCATAAAAATATTATGCAGGGAGTTTATTTTATTTTATTTTTTAAATAAAGTCATGCCAATCCAAGTCAAGTCAACATTTTGTACAAAATAATAATAATAATAAAAAGTTTTATGAAGTTACCTACTGAAATGGTAGCACACATTTATTTTTTTTATTATCTATGTCACAATGACACAACAGCACACACACAACTTTTATGTGCATTTTTACCTTGCTCACTATTTGTACATGTTTATTTATTTATGTGACGACGTTGGCGTTGGCGATCATGATGGATTTACATGACCAAATAAGCAAGCAAGCATGCTTATGCTCACATTGAATTCACGACCAGTTTTCATCATACTCATATCAACATCAACATCATCATCATTTTGATATGCCTATATATTTATTTATTTATCTCGCAATTTGTAACAATCCATAATAATATATGAAATCAGTCATCAGTCACTAAAAACTTTTTTTTTGCTAATGGTGGTACTAGTCAAAATAAATGAGTTACTTATTGTTACTTTACCAGACGTTATAAATTTTTTCAAAAAAATTTACTAAACATACATTAATTTGCTGCATTTGCCCCTTTTCATATAAATATTTTGTTGGATGGCTTTGTTACTCTTTTGGTTTCTTGACTTTTTGGCAGTAGTGTCATGTGTGTGAGCAAACAAAACACGTCTTGCCCTTTATTCTTTGTAAATTCCCTCATTTTAAAGCTGGTTTCATTCACCTGTGTCCCTCTTTTTTTTGTACAACTAACATCTAAACTGCTT
>JAHZNC010006797.1:0-16329 GCA_027744095.1 Zhuqinia jingwanae | reverse complement strand
CATATCACCTTGTCGTAACATTTTTGTACCGTAATTTTTCTTGATCTTCTTGCTATGCTTATTCACAGCAGGAGCAACTTTCTGTTACTTTTTTTTTTTGAACAAGTCATCAGCAGAAGAGCTACTACGGAAAATTCATCTTATTTACCGTCCGTCGTCCTTCCTAATAATAAAAAGATTAGTAAAAACTATTTATTCCCCTCTTCTCTCAGCGCAGCGTTGCGGTAAATAAAGATAGATATGTTCTGTCTGTGCAGCTATTTCAATTCATTCCCAATCCAAGTTCTCGCTTAAAATACTTACCAGCCAGCTTACATCATTTTTTATTCAAGTTAGCAACAACAACAACAATAACCACTTTGTTACATAAAAGAATTTTACAAACACCACACCACCAGCAATAACCAATCAGCCAAGAGAGAAGCATGCATTAAGGTAAATGAAGAAAAAGCGATGATGCGATGACATAAAAAAATGGGTCTCTTTTCAGCCAAGTCCCGTTCCCGTGTAGTCCCGTAGGAGGCTTGTACTTTGTATATATTAAGTATGGTTATGGATTAAAAAAACTCTGAATGTTTTAAGAATGCAACTCTCATTTCTTCTATTTTACTACCACCAACCCTGTTCACATAAGTAATAGGTTCATTTCACGAAGAAAAGAAACTATACCTGTACCTGTGTACCTACCACATAATAATGTCCATCTTTCTAGCGAAGTGATGCATGTATGTTGTATGTAAAACTTGGTTTTCTCATTGCTGCTGGTAATAACTAATAACAAGTAAGATGAAGAGGAGGATGAGATGGGCTATGACTTCTTGTTCTTGTTGAAATATGTACGCAAGCAACAACAGAAAAAAAAGAATACCATCATACATACAGTTTTACACAAAACACCGTACTACACAAGTAAAAGCAAACATTTTATTGGAACCTTTTTTTTATCACAGTGCAAAGTGCAAACTCAACTGTTTTTTATTATTACAAAATTGTAAGCCTGTTGTGATTTTGTGTGTGTGGTGGTGGTGTGACTGTTAATTATGTGAGTATAAGCAACTATAAAAAGACTACAAGTTGTATGCACAAGTATAAAATTCCTTTATGATTAAATGGAGAACTTGTGTTGATTAAATCAAGATAGATGTACAATTTAAAATTAATTCTAGTTTTTGGGCATTGACATTTCGATACTTTGTAATACATAATGTATATTTTATCCTGCTAAAAACACACTCGTGAGTCCATGAGTACGAATGTACATACCTAACCCACTAAAGTATTATAAAACCAATATCAACCAAATACTTTTACACACGAAATAAAACTGTGTTGAATGGATTGATATTATTAGTAAGCCTACTATACTGTACAAAAAATGTACTGAAAACTAATAATGTCATTTGTTACATGTAACGAATTACGAATTGAAAGTCATTAGTTTGCAACCTATTCATGTAAAATCATTTAAAAGTGTGTGTGTATTTACGTTTCTTGTACAAGAAAATTTTATTAGTTGCGTTGACTGTCAAGTTGAATGGCCAAGAATTAATAGGTATATATTATTTGAGTAGTCAAGAGGACTTAGCTTTCCATTTTATTAATAAAAAGTCACAAAAGAAGAGAGTTTGAGGGTTTTTTCACTTTTGAAATAAATTGTGCTTCCGGTATATATATTTTGTGGAAATAATAATTAATTATTACAAATTTCCTTTGCTTGTTATTTTCAATTTGAAAAGTGTTTTTGTTGAGTTGTGGGAGATATTTTTACTGTCAAAATTTTGCCAAAATATTCCCTTCGATTGCCTTTCAATTCGAGAGGTAAGTGTCAGTCAGAAAAGACCTCAATTTTGCGTATAGGTTTTATTTAGCCATCTAATGAACAATATAATATGTTACATAATATACAGCCCTTCGATGTGCAGTGAACAAGAACGGAACCCACAGAAGTGACTTTGTGTCGTTTCATAAAGGAAGTTGGATAGCTGTGACGAGTATTCCTGAACAGAAGACTTGGTATAGTTCAGTTGCAGCTTCTCCGACGAAAGCGTCAAAACTGGAAATGGATAACACATCAGGTAAGAGTTTTAATACATAAATAGATACAAACTAAAATTAAATTATAAATTATAGTAAGGGAAGATAAATGTATCATCATTGCCATTGTAAAAATATGGTTGCATGAAGACACAGTATTTTACATTTTTAAAATTTTTATAATTGGTTAAAGTTAAGTTAAGTTAGTCACTTAAGAAAAAGCATGACTAGACAGAAGTTTTAATTAAAATAATGAAAAAATTAAGTGTATGAATGACTGTGTAGGATTTGGCAAACTTATCGCAATATCTTCAAATGTTTAAATTTGTTGAGTATATATTGACTAACTTTATGTGACTTATCTAGTTTCCATCACCGGTGACCTACTCGGCACCATGCGGCAAACATTTTACGCGGACGAGAAAAATCGTCTAGCCCAAAATGCCTGCACCAGGGTTGACCCTTTGGAAATTTGTACCAGTCGAGCAAACATGGAGGAGGTGAACCATATTTTCAACCGACGGGTTAGTTGATTTTCATATCACTCTAAACTTAAATACGCAACTTTCTGATTACTTATATTTTGTCACATTATAACCTCATTCATAAAGTAAATATAATTCCTTTATCTATGCGTAAACTAGGTTGAATCTGAAGGAAAACCGATGACGAATCAAAAGAGTTCCGGTCGTTGTTGGATATTTGCCATGCTGAACACGGCCAGACTTCCGTTTATGAAGAAATATCATCTAGATGAGTTTGAATTTAGCCAGTCCTTTCTTTTTTATTATGATAAGGTATGGTACAAGAAGCCGCATCTGTTACTCATTGAACTCGAGCAATTTTAAAATGGCAATTCATGAACGAATGAATGTGTATCTTGACAGCTGGAGCGTTGCAACTATTTTCTCAATAACATGGTTGACATTTACAACCGTGGAGAAAAGGTGGACAGTCGGTTGTGCCAATTTATATTGGATGTAAGTGAATATCCGATTGTTTTCTTGTCAAACAAAACAGTTGAGTGAGAGTAAGTAAACTTTTTTATTTAATTGCTTTATTTTTTTACAAAAGGATCCAATCTCGGATGGTGGTCAATGGGACATGTTGATCAACCTCGTCACTCGGTACGGAATGATGCCAAAGAAAAACTTTCCAGAGTCCTATTCCTCAGAGACCAGTTTGCGAATGAATGCCATCTTGAAAAGCAAGCTTAGGGAATACGCCAAAGAAATCAGGGACTTGATGATGAAATGCCCAACATCCGAACAAATTCGCACCTTGCTTTACAAACAACTGAGCAGTCTTCACAAAATCATTTCAATCTGCCTTGGAATGCCTAAAGAGGAATTTGTCTGGGAATACTACGACAAAAACAAGACTTACCACAAAGTGGGACCCATCACACCGCTCAAGTTTTATGAAGAGTATGTTAAGCCTGTTTTTGATATTGAGCAAAAAGTCTGTTTGGTTAATGATCCCAGGGAGCTTCATGCCTATGGCAAAATTTACACTGTGGACTGTTTGGGTAACACGGTGGGAGGAAGAATGACTATTTATAACAATCAGCCTATCGAGCTTCTCATGCAGGTTGCATCGGATTCCATTTCCAATGGGGAGCCAGTATGGTTTGGATGCGAGGTGGCCAAGAGATTTGCAGCTAAGCAGGGGATTGAAGATCTGACAATGTATGCAAATTCTTTTCGAATTGATATACCGTGGGAGGAAATTTTAGAAAATTGTAATTATGGAAAATATTAATTTTGCTATTTGCAGACACGACTATAAAACCGTTTTCGGGGTCGATGTCGCCAACGTTCTGAAAAAGTCGGATAGGTTGCTATATGGTGAATCAAAAATGACGCATGCCATGGTATTCACTGCCGTGTCCGTTGATGTAAGAATATTTTGCAGGAAATTCCATAAATACATACAATAAGAAAATGATTATTTGGGGTAATACTTACGTTTATTTTGTACTTTCATTTGAATTTGTAGGATAACGGAACCCCCACCAAATGGCGCGTGGAAAACAGTTGGGGAGACGACCGTGGAGAAAAGGGATATCTCGTGATGACAAATGATTGGTTCAAAGAATTCGTTTTTGAAGTTGTCGTTGACCGACAATACGTTCCTGCAGATGTACTCAAGGTTTTCGAAGACACTCCCATTACCCTTCCAGCATGGGATCCAATGGGATCCTTGGCCTAGAAAAATACTAGTGACTACTTAGTGAATACTCTAAGCATGATGTTAAATATGATATGAAAACAAAGCAGCCTCCAAAACAAACAAGAATAGTAAAAAAAATATTAATCTATATAATATTACAAAATGTACTATTTATAAGTAATAATTATGTGTATTTGTGTACTCGCAAAAATAAGAATAACTATATAGATTATTTTTTTGGTAGATACAATTCACAATTACGGTACATTCGACAAAATATGTAGGTATATCCTTATTAATGTTCATCATGTCATTTTTATATAGACACAAATAACAAAACATGTGTACTTCTAAAGATATTATTATTATTATTATCATCATTTTTAATGTTAGTGTAAGTTTACCTTTAAAAGCGTAATTTACAAAAATAATTCATTCATTATAGTAAACAGCAGAATATATGTATGTATTGTATAATGTACATACATAATGTATTTATTAATTTAATTGTTTAATTTTTTGTGCACTATACTGCTGCACATTCCACCTCACAGCAATCATCCATAAATAAAATAAAATCGAAATGTTATTTTCAACAGTAATAATGTTAACATGAAGACGAAATATGATTGATTTGGCAAATTTGATTCTTCGTCTTCTGAAATATAGGTATGTACACTAATACTACCGATATAAAAAGTATATATATTTTATTGAGCCAGTTAAAAATGCATACTTGTAAATATCTCTCTGTTCTGTTATACATAGGTATATTGAAATGTAATAATAAAGTAGTATTGAAATTATATATGAAAATGAAAACAAGTACTAATTATTTGTGAAAAGTTAATAAATTACTGAATCAAAAGAAACAAAAACTGTGCTCATAGGTTTAACTATACATAAACATATAAAATTTATACATCTCACTGGCGTTTTCTTATAACTAGTCCTCTGTTCATCCATGTCGTCCATCATTTCACTCCGTGCATTATAGTCATGCTGTGGTAGTAAAATATCTGAAGCTTTTTTAAATTTAAATATTTCATTTAGGGTTATAAAATAAATTAGTACATTACTGCAACATGATGAAGATAAATTAATGTTTGGAGTGACCTAATTACAATTATTTTAAAACAATGGTTTGTTGCATTTTTATGAAAGAATGTGTTTTGTGATGTTGAATAATTATTGATTGCAAGAGGACAATAAGAAACGAAATTTTTATAAGTTATATAAGAACACACTTGCATAGTAGTAGCATTTTTGGCTGCTTTGAAAAGCAACCTTCACTGACAACGCTCCTTGCATAGACCAAAAATGCGTGAATCAGCAGCATATTTCGTGATAATTGGGATAATAATAATAACTTGTCTTTCCGATTACGCAGAAGGGAAAACTAAATGGCTAAGAGGTATATTTTTAACCCAAATGTCCAAAAGCGAGAAAATAAATTCTGTAAATATAAATACGGTACATGTAAATACATCTTGTGTTGTAGATGATAGGTCGCGTTCTGGAAAAATAAATTACAAGTTTCTACAAGACAGTCCTCATGTCATATTACGAAAACGAGTAAGTCCAAAAAAAAAATCTTAGTCCAACGAAATAATTCATATTTTGCATATTGTGCCATTGATTCATTGAGTTTTTTGTCAAAAGTTTAATTGGTTTGACGCGGCCAACTTCTGCCATATCAAGTTTGGCACTCAACTGGCCGTTCTGGACACTAAAGAGAAAGCCGAGAAACTATCCAAAGCTATTTTTAACATGAGCGTTTGGAATAAAACGCAACCAGATTTCCTTTACGCAGTTGAAAAATATGAGTGGGGTCTAAATAGGAGATACTGGGTAGGCTTGACTGACTTAAATACTGCAGAGGGAATTTGGGAATGGTCAACTCGTGATGGAAATGTCACATCACAACTTCCATTGTCATACACGTTTTGGTACATTAATCAACCCGATCATGTAAACATGGAAAAAGTTACTACAATACGAACGAATTAACTTGAAATTCAATTATTACAGTAGTTGCTTTTTACTAGGTAGTACCACTGGTCGTTAATGGTAAAAAGGAGAAAAGAATCATGGAACACTGTGTCGCATTATGGAATCCTACATTTTATAAAAGCGAGATGCATTCATACAATGATCAGCCATGTACCAGTAAATTATACTCAGTTTGTGATCTTCCACCTGGTTTCACCCCACCAGCAAGTTCAAAGCATTAGTTTCACAACAGTAAAGTTTAATGTATTTTATATCAACTATATTTCACACACAATACAAAAAAAAATCTGTCGTTTGAATTTGAATTGAAAAATTTTCAACACAACTTTATCAGTTCCAGCCTTCATATTTAAACATCTTTTAGTCTTCATTTTAACTAAACCAATACGAGTACGTAAACTTCATTAATGTGGACAAAAACTCGGACATCCGCTCTCGGGCATTCTCCCAAATTTCGCCCAGGTCAATGCAGAGTACTGTGGCAGAGTCTTCAGATTGGGTTATACTGCTAGAGTTATTCTCACTCGTAAGTTCCATTAAAGTGGAGTTTACATTATCGGAAGGGGTGGTAGTGTCGAAATCAGTATTGCTTTCTGCCTCTATGAGTAGTTTCTCTATATTCTTTCCACTGAAAATTTTGTCATTCGTTGGAGTATGCTGTGCGACATCTTCTGCTGAAGGGGGATCTGCGATAACATCCAATGTTCCAATCTGTAGCAAAGAAAATAACTTTAATAAACCTTAGAAAGTATAAACTGTTTAACTTTCGTTGTAACTTTCTGATATTACTTGTTCAATCATTGGATTTGAGTTCACGGAGCAAAAATACTGTCCATCGTCACCTTTCTTCAAATTGTACACATACAAATTAAATTGGGTGACATCGTCGGATTTTTGAAATCTTGAGATGTGAACTCGAGGATTATGAGTTATTTTGACAATACCAATGGCAAGGAATTTTTGCACGTCATCTTTCTTAAATGACCATGTCACCTGAAAAAAGCGAAACGAAAACGAAAAAAATGAGCTAGTCAACTTCTTCAAAACGTTAGCCGTGAATAAATCTATTTTTTCCAGGTCTTTTATTGCATTTACCCTGTACGTGCCCAAATGCCGAACATCACAAGAAAACTCGACATCCGCTCCCTGTGTCAAAGTCACGTTTTTTAATGGCTCTGCAAATTCAGGTGATTTCATCACACCACTCTCTACCACCGTAACAAAGCACAAAGTAGTAGCAACAAGAGCTAACAGCATGATAACAGCCCTCCGATTGTTATTATCACTATTCATCATTTCAGCGAAGATTGTCGTGTATCAGATAACGATTGAAATGATAATGACAAAGATGATATTTTTATATATGGTATATGTAAAATTAATACTGACTTTTTACAAAAAAATATTAAAGTTTGTTTGAAAGTAACAAATATTTATGCAATTTTGCAAGTTTACAATACAATTTTTTGAATTTGTAAAATCTAAAAAAATAATACACTTGACATATACTTAACTACTACTTCTATATACTTATCACCGTATTGCGTTTGTAGCAATGTTATTACACCGATAAAATTGATTAGGAAAGTTCAGCTGCAGTAACAACTTCTGTTGTTGTTGCACTTGAAGATAATATTTTCTTAGTTGTTCTGTCTTGTTGATAAAAGGTCCACTGCCATCACAATTGTGATTTTGGTTCATGTTATAAAATTTAATTAAAATTTGTGGCGACGCTGTTTGTGGTACAAATTGGTACATTGAGAAATCTTCTAAATCTCAGAAGAAGAAAAAAATATTACAGTGTTTATGTCTTGATGTGTCACTGCTAAAAAAAAGAACAAGAATAACAGTTCTACTAAACTACTAAGTACACTATTACAACTCTGAACCTAACGTAAAAGTGAAGAGTCAAGAAATAGCGATGATTCACAATTTTAATTAAAGAAAATCTTATACCTAAAAATACAGAATAAGTGAATATATTGAATACTGTCATGTCATACTCATGATCAACATCAAATTAAAATGATTTTACTTTTACATTAAAAAAAGTATATTATACATATAATTGTATGTATTTCTGACCATTACGAAATCTTTAATTATAAAGAGATGCTTGCACACACAGAAACTTGTCTGGTAATCTGGATAACATTAAACAGAAAGGCAGAAAAAAAGACGGCAGCAGACGCACAGACATTTAAAAAATATCAATTAAAGCTTACATAAAGCCATAAAGCTGTTGCATCTTACTCCGTCGTACAATGTCACAAATGAAAAGTGATCTCTTCCAGAAAAATATATTTATACCAATGTACTCTAAACACAGTTTTGAAGCATTTTGACTACAGGTTTTGTATTATTACTTAATATAATATACCTACTTTACTTATACAATTACAATACACATACTTGGTCTTGGTCATTCTCGTATCAAAGTTTTTCTGGAGAAGTTTTTTTTTAATAAAAAGATTATGAATGCACTTTGCGTCACCACTATCACATTGCACAGCAGACTAGCACTTTGGCTTGCCCTTTTCTTAACAAATTCTATTTGAACAGTTATCTTGTCCGCAGTGACAAGGAAGCCTGGGTATATTCTGTTTTGATGATTTTCTTCTATTCCCTTTTCCAAATCCAACCTTCTTCCTTACAACAGCAGCAAGTCGTTTATGTGGAAAAGTCAATCTAATCATGGAGTTGTTATCAACATCATTATCGTCATGATTGCAAGTTGGAGACTGCTGCTGTTGCTCATCTCCGTGCTTTTGATCATGCTGCTGACGACGACTCTGATGTTCTTCACCACCCCCTTGTTGCTCCTGACACTCAACTTCATCTTCTATATACTGGTAATTCCAGGTAAGCTCTTCTCCAGCTTGAATATTACGGTTTGCAAAGAAAGTTACACCGGGAAACCGAAGGTCATGCGTGTCTACAAATACATACTGTGGGAACAGGTTGGGATCACAAGAGTGGTTCAAATAGCGCCCTATATTCCCAAACTTAATGCCATCAATGTTAAGATCCAGTTTCAGGAGGGGATGTTTAGTTTCTACTTCTGTGTTTCTTTTCCGACAGGTTCTCAAATAGTGGAGTGCCCAATTTTTTCTCCGTCTCGCACCCCCCAAGCCTTTTTTCTTTTTGAAAACCCCATTGACATTTTTCCCTTCATGACTTCTTTTCCTAACTTTTTTAGTTATTCTATTTACTATTCTTGAATAACTTAGCTTGCTTGTAGATAATAGAGGTGGATGCGTAGTGACTGAGGACGACGAAGAAGAAAACGGCATAGTGGCTGAGGGAAGGGGTACTCTTGTAATAACATCCGTCACAGAGTTATCTTCTTCCTGCTGCTGCGACAGGAACAGGGAAGAACCCTCTATTTTCACAGATGGCATTACATGCTCAATGATGAATTGCCTAGTAAGAGTCGGATTTACAACTATTTTTTGTTCCTTTTCGCGTTTTTGCATTTGAGTTATCAAATCGTTGTAATTATGGTCGTGCAGGTCCCTAACCATCCCCGTGTGGTCATCGTCCATAAAATAACATTCTACTATTTTTCTACGTTTCATTGACCTTATTGATGGCATCAAGTGTACTTCACTAATTATTTTAGATTTCATATTAGTGCGGCTGAGAATTTTGACTTCTTCTAATGAAGAAGTTTGCAAAAAACCAAACCGACCCGTTGTTAAAGGTTCAAATTCTGTTTCTTTATCGTAATTTTGGCTACGGAGTACGCGGTCCGCTGGTCGAACAGCATTACGTTTCCACTTGCGCTGGAATGAAGTTTTGGGAATGTTGACTGAACCGGTTTGATATCCTATCACCGATTGTGAAGTAATAGGAGAAGATAGTATACTACTGTCAGAAATTGCCGGGGGTGAACCGCAACTATCTTCTTGCAAGAAATCCTTCCAGTCATCATTGGAAAGTTCTTTTATTTCTGTATTGTTTTGGACTTGCTGGGGCGGAGATTGCAAAGATGTTGAACAAGCCTCCTCTTCTTCTATCTCATCAGACTCTACAACATCTGACTCGTATCCCTCTTTGTCCGCATGTGATGGCTCAAGTGCACTCAAATATTTCCAGAGTCCGTCATTCCAATTAGCACTCACCGCATTAGCAAATTCAGCACTTACAATGGCTCCCGCATAGGTACAAACAAAAGTTCCTTTCGGGATATCACACAGTGTTCGGACACCCCATCCCTTCAAATCAGTCATGAACAACTGTAATCTGCAGACTATACCGTTCTGAGAAACTCTGTTAAAGCAAGTGCTTTTCATACACTTACATTTTTTGTTGCATTCAAAAATTCCAGAAAGTTGAGGACTCTCTAGACGTTGATATTTATAGCCAATGTTTTCATCTCCTTGCAACTCTCTTGTCTTGTTACTACAATTATCCAACGTTTTCAAAAAACAGGGACACTTCATCTTTTCTTTGCAGTCGTTTGGGCAGTCACAGCATACAAGGAACCCATCATCCTCTAATTTCCTAATATTAAGCCCCTTTAAGTCACTTCCGTGGAAGCTTTCTGACACGTACTTGGCCAGGGTACCTGGGGCTTTCGTTTTTGAGCATATTATTGGGATAGGAATATTTTCTAGACCTTCGGACAAATCTTCTTTGCATGTCATTTCCAACCAAAATGACTGATAAAATGTGTACCCATCACGGATGGACGACTCAAACGTGAAAAACGAAATAGGAATCGGCAGATTGTTTTTACACAAATATAGGTGCACTTCTTCCGATGACTTTAATTGACTCGCGCGTCCCTTTCGATCAACTTTGTGGGAATACACCACCACAGTTGTTGGGTGCCCGTCAGAGTTCATGGTATTTGTAACGTTTCGACTGAATCCGAAGTGAATCGGTATCTCCAAGAACGGCACAGTCTTTAAAAGTGTCTCAATTTTTTCTAATGTGACATCTGAAGGAAATGAAGTGGGATATTGTTCTTTCTCAGGACTATGGTACATCCGTTTAGGCAAGCTTTCATCTTCTTCTGATTGAAGTTTCAACTTCTGTATTGGTTCCAATTCTGATTGTGAAGATAATAATTGATCTTGAACTATTTCTGTCCTACAATACTCTGTATATTTACTCTCAGCACTAACAGCATCATTGGACTCACACTCTTCCAAAATTGTCTCCTCGCCTCCTATGTGGACAACTTTATTTGTTTTAGGTCCATAAGTCTTTTCGTGTTCTTTTTCTTGAGTCCTTTCAGGTCCTATTTTTGGCGTCTTTACAGGTTCTTTTTCTTGAGTCCTTTCATGTTCGTTTTCTGGCGTCTTAACATGTTCTTTTTCCTGAGTTCTTTCAGGTCCTATTTTTGGCGTCTTAACATGTTCTTTTTCTTGAGTTCTTTCAGGTCCTATTTTTGACGTCTTTACATGTTCTTTTTCTTGAGTTCTTTCATGTCCTATTTTTGGCGTCTTTACAGGTATTTTTTCTTGAGTTCTTTCAGGTTCGTTATCTGGCGTCTTTACAGGTATTTTGTATTGAGTCCCTTCAAGCAGTTCTTTTTCTTGTGTCCTTTCAGATACGTTTTCTTGGGTCCTTTCAGGTTCTTGTTGTTGACTTTTTTCATGTTCTTCTTTTGAAATCACTGTCCGAGCAACAGGATTCTCTGCACCCCATACTGCCGAAAAATGTTCCCCCTCTTGTTGCTCATTTTTATTTTTCGGTGTCATCCACGTTTGGATGTTTTCACTTGCACCACTGCCAAAATTAAAAACCCTATTCCCACTTGTGTCTGCTGACACCCTAACAAGAAATTTTTTATAGCTGATTGTTTTTGCAGGCAACTGCTTTTGACTTGATGCATCACGTTTGGGAACAAGTACCTGTGAGGACGAAGATGATCCAATAACTACATTACTGCATTTCGAGGCGGTATCGATACGTACACTCATTTGAGCTAAATGTGGTGATGTATTTTCATTCACCCTCTTTTCATTCTCTTCTTTTATTATTTTATTCTTCACATCTTCTTCATCGTCCTCCAATTCGTAACCTTGCGCAAGTATTGAATTTTCTTCCCACGAGTTGTAACCCTTTTCATACAAAAAATTGTCTGGATTAGTCGCATCTTCTTCGTAGTAGTCATCATTATCGTCATCCATGGTTCGTTAGCTGATGACAAATTTACTCAATGTTTCTAAGGACCATCCGCAAAAAAATAATAATAGTAATTTCAAATTAATTAATAAAATAATTATAAGCTATTTTAAAGAATCCTTTGCGTACATAAAAATATTTCCTCTTATTTGCACATATGTCATCTACTAAAATCCCACTAAGCAAGATGTTCCAGTCCAAATTTTTACATTTTTTTATTTGAAAATGAACTAAAAATACTTACCACAGATATCAAGAAGTGTGTTGTTTATAGTAAATCGGTTGGAATATTAAGGTGAGTTATTTCGTCCTGGATCGATTCTAAAAATATTAAGAAAATATGGGTTCCGTAAAAAAAGCAATCAAGATATTTGCTCGACTTAAGCCAACGGATTCCACAGTTTGTGTAAGCTGTATAGTGAAAACTGAAAACGTTTTAAAATACCAGTAAGACATTTGATCATTTTTTTTAATCATTGGCAATTAATTAAATTAAATAGAAGCATGACATTGACAAGCATATCAACGATGATGGAACCACAGACGACATTTTAATTTTGAATGGAACAAACAACAGTACTAACAATGATGGGGATGAGTATGTTTCCGCATACGCTAATTCCAATAGACCAGATGCATACAGATTCAGGTTCGGAACTAGTTTCACGCACAGGTTAACCAACGTTTTTGATCACATATTTTTCATACAGCTACATTTTTGATACCTAGATTTTCCAAAGTTTTTGACACCGCTTCCTCGCAGGACAGTCTTTTTGCCGAAATGTGCCAACCCGTTTTGGAAAGCGCATTGCAAGGCTACAATAGCACGATTTTCGCTTACGGTCAAACAGGTTCTGGAAAAACCTACACAATGACGGGAAGTCGTCAGCAGTGGAAGAACCGTGGCATTATCCCCCGTTCGCTGTCTTACATTTTCGAAAAGTTCAATTCCTTAACAAATCAAGGCTATATTGCCTCCGCCTTCCTTATGCTGTTGATAGCCCAGCTTAAATTGGAGAATAAAAGGTTGAAGGATATCATAGCAAATTCTACTATTAGGCCGTTAGAGTCAAATGACCCGTTATCTCAGGAGGAGGTTCAGGACTGTTGGAAGCTTGTGGAAAGATATATGTCAGACAGAGACGAGGACGCAATTCTTCCAGTGGTACCGGATATGAGGATGGTCCAAACGTGCTTTAAGTGTCTGAAAATGGCAGTGCAGATGAATAAGGAAGACCTGGTAAGAATAGCAGAATGCACGGCGGCAGCAGTACAACCTCATCATTTCCACACCAGCGAGATTCGTTTACCACCACACCTCCAACTTCCAAACCCCCAAGAATTCATTGAAAGATCCACAGAAAAATACACAGAGGAAATGACACGGGAACAACTTGTAGACTGTTTGAGAGTAAGAGATGCTGAAATTGATGTACTGTCAAAAATGCTAAGGCCTGCGGTAGAATCTCAAAGTAAAGCAGGAATAGGAGAACGTTTCCCCCTCCAAAGAGGGAATGCAAATACCAATGAAAATGGAGATGGGCCCTTGTCCCAGTCAAAACAAGCCATGAGAGTGTATAGTGGTTGTGATGAAGACGAAGAAGAAGATGATGATGATGGGGACGTGAGTGTGGGTGAGCTGGAAGGAAGAGCAGGTCGTAGTGGATTTTCCAAAATGTCAAAAAATAATAGTAAACATCAATCTTTGAGATTAATTAATCAATCACCAAGTGTAACATCAAACAACGTAATCAGAGAAAAAAGAACAGATAGCGCCTGCACCATTGGAAATAAGTGTGGAACAGAAGATATTTTTGACAACGACAATGTTTTTATTGAAAGGCTTAGCAGCGCCAAGAAAAAAGCCTTGGCCATTTTTGTCCGCTCTTACAAAGGTAGAGAAAGGCTGGAACAAGTTCGAGATAACCTTGCTTCCAAAAAGAGTGAAGTAGAAAGTATAGAAACCCAGCTGAGGAGAAATCACGCAAACCTAAATAATTTGAAAGTTGTGCTAATGAGTTCCGATGGAGCAGGAGAGGAAGAAGACATCTTTATGCGGGATGCGGTGGAAGTTCAATCTCAATCTATACAAAAGCAAGAAAGAACACTAGCCAGAAGTAAAGAGGAAGTAATAAGAATCGAAGAAACTATTAAGGGACTTCAAGCACAGTTGATGAGCGACTTTGAAGGATACTGGAGTAGCCGGAAGGAGCATAGGCCGGCTCTAATGGGAGTGAGGGGGATTCCTAGCGAGGTGGATTTCGCGTTGGGAGGCGCTACTGCGCATTACAATCATTCAACAGGTGTAAACGATGCCTCCTCCACGTCAACAAGTAGTGGATTAGTGGGAACGGTAGGAATAGACAAGAATAACAACAATAAGCCATTAGCGGAAATGACCAAAGGAATTGTTAAAGGCGTAGGTGGGGTAAGCAAAACTTAAGAAATACAATTTTCGTCAGAATTTTTCAGTTGAAAATCCACAGGGTCTTCTTACGAAAAAAATCTGTTTTTTCTTCTGCTTTTTGCACAGTCAACGATATAAATAGAGTGAGTAGTAGTACCCTGTGGATTTCAAGAGGAGACAAATGATGACCAAAATTTTTGTTGTATTATGTTTCAGGCTCTTGCTCCTCTTATCTTTACTGAAATCTTTCGCGAGGTGGAATCATTTGTCTCCTCTTCTTATTACCGGAGACCTTAGCACATTAAATCTTAAATTAATTAAAAAATATAACATTTTTATGATGATGAATTGACGAAAATCCAAAAAAATATTCTAAATTAGCTATCAAAATTACAAAGTGGGACCAATAAAAATTTACTCGTGCTACTAGGTCTAGTTTTAAAATTTGATTCATTGCATAAACTAACTTTGTCAACAGGCTTACTTTGACCCTCAACTAAAATCAGCACGGAGCAAAAGTAAAAACATAATGAATATATATAGCTATGCTGGTGACACGAAACCGCAGCAGCCAATGCAGATTTTCTCATCGGCTGATTATTCACAAGTAGCCCTGCCTTCTGCTCGCGCTTCCAAATGTCTATCTGGATCTAGCCGAAGGGAAAAGGCTTCACCAAGAGGAAAATGTACGGCTAATGTAAAAACTAAATTGCAACAATTTACTTGAAATTAGTATTATATATTAGAGAGAATACGATCATGCTCCTTCCAGATCCGCCAATAAGTAATCCTCGGAGCGGGGATCCTGGATGTGGGACCGGGACCTCTCCAAAACTGCAACACCACACCCCCAAAGGTCCTAGGGCTCCACCTGCCACCCCACCAATTCATCAACAATTTGTTCAAAGTTGGAAAGCAAGGTCGTCTGTGCAATCGGAAGATGGGTCCAACGATGATGATGACAACGAGCTTCTCAAGGATTTGCCCATGACAGGGGACGCAACGATTGACCAAGAAATTTTATCATTTTTTAGAACAAGACAAGCAGTATTTAGGAAAATTAATAATGATAAAACTAGTAGAATTGTTGAAGGGGGTGGTGGTGGGGTTTTATCAAATTATCAGCAATTTTTATGATTTTTTTTAATCAGCTTTTGATGGAATATTTTAGTTTTTGTAGAGAATTATATTTCAATATAATAAAATAAATCAAATATAAGTACTTATGTACCTATGTATATATACATAGTTAGGATCATTAAGTCAAAAGTGAACTCATCATATAGTCAGTATTTTTTTTAGATATTCATTTGTATAAAAGACGGTGGTGGTGGTGACCTGTCAGTCTATTAGCAGAATAAAAATAGTTTCATTCAAGAAGATCAGCTATTAATGGATACATCTGCAATCCACATATAACATATGCTTTATATGAAATATACATACCTAAGTACATGGTATACAACATATTATGTATGCATAATATTAGAGAATTAAATCATATAATCATATCACGCAAACATTTGAGCAAAGCTGTCCATGAATTCATGATTGTCAAGCTTTCA